>CM075855.1:95783479-95866118 GCA_037975125.1 Latrodectus hesperus | reverse complement strand
AATGAATACCACAGTCAGTCTAAGAAATTGATTTACTACTAAAAGAAACCATTTATTTGTATATCCATTGTTAAATTCTGAAGATATACTGGAAATTTGAAATCAAACTTAACGAGAATCCGAAGTTTCACATACCATATGGGCTCGCAATACAAAAACTCATTTTTCTCCTAAATTATATTTTTTGTAATAAAATGAACACCACTGTTAGTCTAAGAATGTGTTTTACTACTAAATGAAACCATTCATTTGTATATCCATTGGGTATTACTTTAGATATACTGGAATTTTGAAATCAAACTAAACGAGAATCAGAAGTTTCACGTACCATAAGAGCGCTCTGTAAAAAACTATTTTTTCCTCTAAATTATATTTTTGTAATAAAATGTATACCATAGTTAGTCTAAGAATGGGATTTACTACTAAATGAAACCATTTATTTGAGTGTGCATTGGGTATTTCTTAAGATATACTGGAATTTGAAATCAAACTTTGCGGAAATCAGAAGTTTCACGTATCATATGGGCGCACTATACAAAAACTCATTTTTCTCCTAAATTATATTTTTTGTAATAAAACTAATACCTCTGTTAGTCTATGAATGTGATTTACTCTAAAATGAAACCCTTTATTTGAGTGTACATTGGGTATTTCTTAAGATATATTGCAATTTTGAAATCATACTTAGCGAGAATCTGAAGTTTACCATACCATAATGGCGCCCTATACAAAAAATCATTTTTCTCCTAAATTATATATTTTGTAATAAAATGATTATTACAGTCAGTCTAAGAATGTGTTTTACTACTAAATGAAACCATTTATTTGTATATCTATTGGGTATTTCTTAAGATATACAGGGATTTTGAAATTAAACTTATCGAGTGTCAGAAGTTTCACGTACCATTTGGAAGCATTATAGAAAAACTCATTTTATCCTAAATTATATTTTTGTAATAAAAGGAATACAACAGTTAGACTAAGAATATGATTTACTACTAAATGAAACCATTTATTTCTGTGTACATTGGGTATTTCTTAAGATATACAGGAATTTTGAAATCAAACTAAGCGAGAATCAGATGTTTCTCGAACCATATGGGCGTAGTTTACAAAAACTCATTTTTCGTATAAATTATATTTTTTGTAATGAAATATATACCACAGTTAGTCTAAGAATTTGATTTACTATTAAATGAAACCATTTATTTGTATATCCATTGGGTATTTCTTTAGATATACTGGTATTTTGAAATCAAACTTAACGAGAATCAGAAGTTTCACGTACCATAAGAGCGCACTGTAAAAAATCCTTTTTCCTCTAAATTATATTTTTGTAATTAAATGTATACCATAGTTAGTCTAAGAATGTGATTTACTACTAAATGAAACCATTTATTTGTATATCTATTGGGTATTTCTTAAGATATACAGGGATTTTGAAATTAAACTTATCGAGTGTCAGAAGTTTCACGTACCATTTGGAAGCATTATAGAAAAACTCATTTTATCCTAAATTATATTTTTGTAATAAAAGGAATACAACAGTTAGACTAAGAATATGATTTACTACTAAATGAAACCATTTATTTCTGTGTACATTGGGTATTTCTTAAGATATACAGGAATTTTGAAATCAAACTAAGCGAGAATCAGAAGTTTCACGTATCATATGGGCGCACTATACAAAAACTCATTTTTCTCCTAAATTATATTTTTTGTAATAAAACTAATACCTCTGTTAGTCTATGAATGTGATTTACTCTAAAATGAAACCCTTTATTTGAGTGTACATTGGGTATTTCTTAAGATATATTGCAATTTTGAAATCATACTTAGCGAGAATCTGAAGTTTACCATACCATAATGGCGCCCTATACAAAAAATCATTTTTCTCCTAAATTATATATTTTGTAATAAAATGATTATTACAGTCAGTCTAAGAATGTGTTTTACTACTAAATGAAACCATTTATTTGTATATATATTGGGTATTTCTTAAGATATACAGGGATTTTGAAATTAAACTTATCGAGTGTCAGAAGTTTCACGTACCATTTGGAAGCATTATAGAAAAACTCATTTTATCCTAAATTATATTTTTGTAATAAAAGGAATACAACAGTTAGACTAAGAATATGATTTACTACTAAATGAAACCATTTATTTCTGTGTACATTGGGTATTTCTTAAGATATACAGGAATTTTGAAATCAAACTAAGCGAGAATCAGATGTTTCTCGAACC
The DNA here is from genome assembly GCA_037975125.1 of Latrodectus hesperus. Taxonomy (NCBI): domain Eukaryota; kingdom Metazoa; phylum Arthropoda; class Arachnida; order Araneae; family Theridiidae; genus Latrodectus; species Latrodectus hesperus. The sequence continues at coordinate 95,863,871 of CM075855.1, read as the reverse complement.
ATATGGGCGTAGTTTACAAAAACTCATTTTTCGTATAAATTATATTTTTTGTAATGAAATATATACCACAGTTAGTCTAAGAATTTGATTTACTATTAAATGAAACCATTTATTTGTATATCCATTGGGTATTTCTTTAGATATACTGGTATTTTGAAATCAAACTTAACGAGAATCAGAAGTTTCACGTACCATAAGAGCGCACTGTAAAAAATCCTTTTTCCTCTAAATTATATTTTTGTAATTAAATGTATACCATAGTTAGTCTAAGAATGTGATTTACTACTAAATGAAACCATTTATTTGTATATCTATTGGGTATTTCTTAAGATATACAGGGATTTCGAAATTAAACTTATCGAGTGTCAGAAGTTTCACGTACCATTTGGAAGCATTATAGAAAAACTCATTTTATCCTAAATTATATTTTTGTAATAAAAGGAATACAACAGTTAGACTAAGAATATGATTTACTACTAAATGAAACCATTTATTTCTGTGTACATTGGGTATTTCTTAAGATATACAGGAATTTTGAAATCAAACTAAGCGAGAATCAGAAGTTTCACGTATCATATGGGCGCACTATACAAAAACTCATTTTTCTCCTAAATTATATTTTTTGTAATAAAACTAATACCTCTGTTAGTCTATGAATGTGATTTACTCTAAAATGAAACCCTTTATTTGAGTGTACATTGGGTATTTCTTAAGATATATTGCAATTTTGAAATCATACTTAGCGAGAATCTGAAGTTTACCATACCATAATGGCGCCCTATACAAAAAATCATTTTTCTCCTAAATTATATATTTTGTAATAAAATGATTATTACAGTCAGTCTAAGAATGTGTTTTACTACTAAATGAAACCATTTATTTGTATATCTATTGGGTATTTCTTAAGATATACAGGGATTTTGAAATTAAACTTATCGAGTGTCAGAAGTTTCACGTACCATTTGGAAGCATTATAGAAAAACTCATTTTATCCTAAATTATATTTTTGTAATAAAAGGAATACAACAGTTAGACTAAGAATATGATTTACTACTAAATGAAACCATTTATTTCTGTGTACATTGGGTATTTCTTAAGATATACAGGAATTTTGAAATCAAACTAAGCGAGAATCAGATGTTTCTCGAACCATATGGGCGTAGTTTACAAAAACTCATTTTTCGTATAAATTATATTTTTTGTAATGAAATATATACCACAGTTAGTCTAAGAATTTGATTTACTATTAAATGAAACCATTTATTTGTATATCCATTGGGTATTTCTTAAGATATACTGGAATGTTGAAATCAAACTTAACGAGAATCAGAAGTGTCACATACCATATGAGCGTGCCTGACTGCGGATAAGTTCGTCCTGGGTTCGAATCCTGGTTTGGGCATGGATGTACTTTCTCTCTCTATCTATCCTGTCTTTGTCTTTTCCTTGTTTGAATGAGATGTGAGTGGTTGCCTACCCTATGGTGCTCTGATTAAAACGAAAGACGCTCCTAATCGACTTAATTCGCATAGCATTGCGATATTGGCTTGTTTAAGTTTCATTAGTAAACAACAACAAAGCTTATGAGTGTTTAAATTTAAAAATGCACAACAGTTGTGAAGGAATTGTCTTACTTGCATGGTTGACATCTCAACTATGCTAAATGCTGTCTCAAATTTAATTAGATTTTGAACTACAATTAAAGAAAATTTTATTCAAAATTTTACATGATATTCTGTGGGTCTTACTATTCTTCTCTATGGATGCCAAGAACAGCTTGATGGACAAATTTGATAAGAAATCAGCTCTAAAGAGCAAGGCTCAAAAAGTTTTTATTTCTCACAAAATCTAACTGAAAAACTACTTTTTTTATAATCCGCAATACTTTAAACTTAAATTGATTTAGATTTACATAAGATAAATTTCCTACTAGAGGAAACAAATTTTGTTTCTCTTTCCATGATGGAAAAAATTGAGAAGGAGTTCGTGAGACTTCCTATGAAGAGGATATTTAAATAGAGCTCTCATTCAAGGCACCTTGTTGTCTGTTAACTCGATTAAGACTATTATTCCTTCTCTATCGCATTGAAGATTGGTGGAACAGAGATTTCGTATTTCCCAACGACCTCTTTTCCAACGAAAACGAGATGGGTTATTCACTTATTCTGGAAGTATACTCCCACCAGTTGCGAGCATTAAACTCATTTGTCTCTCCAAAATCAAAAATTGTGAGAACGAGCTGTCATTTCGCGTAAGCAAAGAGAGAAAAATCAGAACACGTCTTCCCAAATTGGCATCACGCTTTCATTTAGTTGGCGATAAGTACATTTTGGCGAAATTAATCTTTCTGTTGCCACTTGTGGTAAGAAAAGAAAAATAAGGGGTGAACACACTGTTTGTGTGTCATTATATTCAGAAAAAGTCAATTCGTTACTTTTATTTAAATGGCGATGATATAATATCATCATTTTATTGCAGAAGTTTAAAAATTGCTCTGTAATGAAAAAGGAACACATTTGTATAAGTGTAAATATTCCAATAAAAAATTTCATTCATTCATTTAGTATAAAAATTACTACACGAAGTGCGTGAAAGAAATTAATAAATAAAAGAATAGAATTTACTCTTTTCAATAATGTAAAAAAAACAGCCTAATATATATTTTTTAGTTTTTATAATTTTTAAAATAAGACTCAATTTCATTTTTTTATAAAAATGTTGAAATCAATTAATTTATTGATCAATGGCAGACTTCAGCGTAGAAGACCGTGGAGTTACAAAAAAAATTTAGAATAATAATTTTTATCACACTAGTAACTACATATAATGCTAGTAGACTTGTGGGAAAAGGTGTCTTTTTAAGGTCAGAGGGTTGGGAGTTCAATACCTGAAGCTGACGAAGACCGTGAGTGTGCCAAACGTTCATAGTATGATTTTTTTACTGGTTTGGTGCGGTAGTATGGTTTGGACAAAGTGAGATAAAGTGTCAATTTCTTAACTCTTTTATAAGTCAAAATGACAAGGCTGTTTGTTTCAGCTAATGCACGCAGCTGTAAACGAGTAAATGAAGTCAACTACTTATTGAGAATTCTTCCATACCTTGAAATCTTACTAGTGGGATTCTATGGAAAAAAAGCGTATAATCTCGAACAGGTTTTAAAAAGGTTAAAGACCTTTAGTTTATCCAATTCTTTGAAATCTCTTGCGTGTTAATCATTTGTCCACAAATCAATCTCAAAGATAAACATTGCCACTTTTATTTTTGTTTCAATGTGTCAAGTTCGCGCATAATAAATTTACAGCTTGAAGCAAGCACAAACAATAATTTCCCCTTCAGTAGATATAAAAATATCATTACATTTTTTTTCTTTTTTAATTATCATTTGATTTAATTTAAATCTAAGTTATTTGCTATTATAAATAAATAAAATAATTTTTTGTGATGTTAAGTTACTTTGATTTCAAATTTAATAAAATAGCATCAAGTGAATTTATGATTTTTATTTTAAGCATTTTATTTTTTAAATTCCTCTTAATTGCGGCACGAAACTCCAATAAAATATTTTTGCGAATTATATATTTTTTGCTATTGTTGTCTGCAGACATTATTTATTAGAATGTCGGAATTAATTTAAAAATTGCTTATATAGTTCTTAATTAAAATTTAGATGAATTGACTTTAAATAAAAGCAACTACAGAATCTTTGAATTAAAACAAAATTATGCAAATGATATTTAAATTAAAAATGAAATTTAAATATCGCTTTCATATGTTTAAATGTGAGGGAGTTAATTGTTTGTTATCTTAGACATTTCGTAACGCGTAACAAATTTTTATATGAATAAAAGAGAATTCATTTATTTGTCGCTCTACGATCGAAAGAAGTTAAACCATTTCGGAAAACAAATATGCTGTAGTGTTACTGACCTGGCTTCAGAGATCATCAATACCTCATAAATTGTTCTTACGGTCAAGGTTCAATTCAATTGTTCTTTTGTAATGGCTTAGAAGGCATGAGCTTTGTTAAGAATTGCGAACTGGTTATTCATTTCAAATGAGCAAGCATACCGAAGGTGCTATATTTGAGCGTTGTAAGAACTTGTTATTTGGAATGAAAAGTCGTGGGTTCTATCCCAGGCACTGTTGAGCAAAGTATGAAGGATGTTAAGTTTCTGTTTTCTCCTGCACTAGTATCGAATTAAGTGTTTTAGTGACCACGCCGTTCGACAGCTTAATAATTTAAAGCTGTTGAAAGCCATTTTGATTCCCACTGAGTAAATAGACTTCTTTAGTGACCAGTTGTAGGCCGTTTCAACGAGTCACAAGAAATTAAACCAGTTGAACTTTCAAGCACACACTCGACAAACATACATGCAGCAGGTGGAAGGAAACGCATCCATCTCCCCTTGTCCAACGGTCGATGCGATCGAAAGGGAGAAATTTCGCTTCGAAAAACATTATCTTACCATTAGTTAACTGTGAATTGAGTTTTCTGGATTTACACCCACGCGAATCCTGATTGCGCTAGGAAAAGTCTTCATAAGACTTCACAGATATTCAAAACTCAGGCGTTGATTGAATAATTATCTACTTCTTGTAATTCAAAACTGTTCTCTTCCAACAAAACAATGCTTCAGTACATGTTTTAATCTCAGCTGTAGCATACTTTCGGAACGAAAGTATAAACATCCTTTATTGACCAATCAAACCAAAGAACTCCAGATTTGGCGAGAAATTTCTTGGGGGAGATATATCATACTTATACCCTATTACTCTTTACGTGCACGTCTATGGTGGTGGGTGGTAGGAATATTTTTACTTTTCTCCATTTTTTGTGACATATTAATATTAACGAAATGGGAATATATAGCCAGAGGATGGTGAAATCTTTCAAATGCATACAGTAGCCTTTGGCTGTTAGATTGACTGCTCGTGTTAATAAAGTTGGAACGTTTTATTACATCTTTCTTCAATATTACAATGAATGTAAAAGAAAAGTGGATCATTTTACTAAGCTTTATACAAATATTTAAATGTGAATATTAATTTTATATTTAGTTTATTAATTAAATTTAATTTTGCATTTTATTGAAATTTCACAGTTTAAATCTACATTCTATAATAATACGTTTTATAAAATCTTTCGTTCATATGAATTATTTCCAAACCATTTTTTAACAAGCAATTAAAAATGATTGTAATGTTATTTTATTTCATTAATTTAATGTTTATCACTTCATTTTTTTAAAAGCATTAAATAATTAATTAAAACACATGCCATTTTTTATAACTTCTGAAGAATGACATTGCCTGTTTTATAAGCAAATGATATTGTCATAAAATTGTAGAATAAAATAATTTATCAAAGTTTAAGAATATATTTATTCCTAGATGTATTTAAATTAGTGAATGGCGGTGGAAGACTTAGGGCTTAAAACTTGAATTGCTTTAGTATCTGATACAAATTTAAATGGTGAGGAATATTTTTAATTAACCGCGCTCGCGCGTTGAAAAAATCTCTTATTAGTGGTGTAGTTAATACATTTTAATCAGGGATTAATTATTCACTTGAGCATCTCAGATCAATGAAAAATGAAATGTGTTCAAACTCTTTGTAAATTTCTATAAACTGTTTACTTCTTCTTCTTAGAGTTGGGTTTGTATAATATTGTGCACCTCTGCTTTTATCAGCATTTTGTACTATTAACTCCAAACCCAATGTTTCCTAGTTCCAGTTGCTCGAGTCACCCACTTTATTAATAAAGTCCGATAACCCTTTCATGGAGTCTAGGTGTCACTCTCTAGTATGGATGATGCCTAACGAAGCTCATCTAGGGAGGGCAAGAGCCTCGCATTCGTAAATGATAGGCTTGTCCGTTTCCTCTTGCGTATGACATTTCCTGCAGAGAGGGTCTTGCTGTCCCATTTTATGGAGGTGTTTTCTGAAATAGTAGTGCCAGTTATGAAGCCTACGATTAAACGTATCTTCTGCCTACCGCATCTTAGAATTCAAGAGGCAATCCTCGCTGATGATCCACAGATCATACTTTTAGCGTGGATTTAACCAGGAGTGTTGAGCCAAGCTTCATACATCTTCCGTTTTTCCCATCTAAGAACATTGGTTTTTGCGGTCTTCAAATGGATCCCACAAAAAGGTTCTGCACCATGGGAACAAAAGATGATCCTTGTTAATAAGCTGTATAACTATATTTCATGAAAAATTTGATAATATAATAATTTGTCAGCTTCAAACTAATAAATTTTTTAAAAAATGAACATTTAAATATATTCTTAATTCGATAAGAATATGTTCTTATTCGAATATACTCTTTTTTCAGATAAAAACAACACTTACCCAAATTTCTTGAATTATTGTTAACTGTTTTAGCCTTTGTTATTTTTCTTATTGAATATTTAATAAATAAAACTGGATAGATAAGTAAACTGAGTAGATAATCAAGAGAACTAGATAATTATTTGCTTCCCACTGAGCACAAATTTATTTTCATTTGATAGTCATGAAAAGAATTTTAACTGCGCTACCTGGTGGAGAAAAGATATGCTTCCGAATATTCAAGAGAAACTTGAATATTCGAAAACATATATATCTCTAAGAGAAATTTGGAGAACGAGATTAAAAAGATCTTTTTCGTTTATGTTTTACGTTTCAAAATTGTCATTAAATAATTTTTTTTTTTAACATTTCCTTTGTTAGTTGTTTTAACGAAACTGCAAATTGGTGTTATTAAATAAATTACCATATTTAAGTATAATTCGCTTATTTATTTGGTATATTCGTTAATGTAAATAAGATTTTTAACAATTAAGAATTTTCAACGTACATCTGATTTATTTTCAAAAGACTAATCTGAAAAAAAATATTATATTTTTTTAAAAATATCTCTATTATTAAAAACAGAATTTATACCTTGAAGATTTTAACCTTTCATATTGAATATGAAATGAAATCTATGTGGATTATTCTAATTATGATCTGTGCACACGCGATATAGCAATTGAAAGTAATTTGAGTGATGAAAATTCTGTATATTTTTTTTCATTCAAATTAGTTATGCAATCGAAGAAACAGTATTAATTCTTTTTTCTGTTTACTTGCTTTTAAATTCACACAATTCAATTTCCATATAATATTAATGAAAATCATAATCATTAAAGAAGATACTCAAAATAAATTACACTATTTTTCATTTTGCACAGTAATTTTTGTAAGTAGTTGTTTTATTATTTTTTTTATTTCGTTACAAGTGTAATTATTATGAATTCTTCTTGAACATCATTAAAATCAAAATTGCATATTTTAGTGCAGCATGTTTGGAAAACTTGCATTGAATATCTGCTGCAAATTAATAAAGAAAATATTAACACTCAGCATTGACTAAAATAAAAAAAACAGTATTCGTTTTATATAAAAAAATTATCATTTTGAGATTTGCATATATTCATTAATTCTTTTGATGATATAAATTATCGCTTGAAACAAAAACACAAAAAATTAAATAATTGATTAAAATCATAAAAATTTTGTAATTACCCATTTAATAAAAATTATTTTTATTCGTAATATTCATTTCGCTTATAATTTTTCCATCAGATAAATTCAAAATTTCTGGTTATACTCAAATTCTTTCTGAAATGTTCTTTTCGTAAAAATGTTCGATTAAAAACTTTAATGGGGCATCAGTCATTAATGAGAAAGAAAAGCATTCATCTTGTTATTGTCGTGTGCCAGCCAGGCTAGCAACATGGGGTGCGCTGCTCCACTTTTCCAACTGAACCCTATTTTGGTGTGGAGTCCGACTTCTTCAGTACACACATGCCATAGGAACCCGTTTATAGGGTAGGCAACCATTCACACCTCATTCATACAAGGAAAGGACAGATACAGGATAGATAGAGAGAGAAAGCACATCCAGGCCCGAACCGGGATTCGAACCCAGGACTTCCTTATCCGCAGTCAGGCACACTGACCACTAGACAAGTTGGGCGGCGGCATTCGTCTTAAATCAGTGATTACTGCAGAGCGCGGTACGTAAAACCGAAATATTATAGAATATTGCATTTTTTACAATTTTTTGTTTGCTTTCGCAAATTACGTCTTTGGCAACAAATTCCTTGTGTGTGGGGATTCAATCTGGGAGTTTTATTTAAACTTTCCAGAAGCGAAGATTCAGTTGTGTGTTACTTTCAGCAGGACAGTGCAACGTACCACAGATCAGCAGAACCGGACTCAGTTAGAGGGTCAGTTGCCTCAAGCCCACACATCAGAGAAGGCCCCAAATCAATAATTTACATTTCCCTTCTTCTAAATACAGCTGTTTTGCAAAGATTAAATCAAACAAGTAAAATTCACCAGTATTCTATTCCACGATTAGACATAGTATCACCCTTATTTGAATCTTTAATAAATTCTGTGCAGTTTGTTCGAAACGAATTTGAGAAATGTAAAGTTGAAGTGCTAGAAATTTTGGCAGAAAACAGTAGGCAGGAGTTGAAAAGAAAAGAAGTTTTAGCTCGAAGAAGATGGTGGAAATGCACCTGAAGTAACACATAACATGTAGCGACAGTTAATAATAGTGTGAGCAACGTGACCAATATATTATTAACTGTTATTACATGTAATGTGTGATACATTAATATTAACTGGGGGGTGGTGTCAGTCGCCTTCACGTGGTGCCCTCTGTTTTCACTAAACGACTGACTCCTGTCGCTTCGTGCAGCCTACTAGTCCTCAAGATTGTATTGGGCTGCCCGACAGAGACTGATGGTTGAAAAACCAAGGTCGGGCGTAGGATAAAAAAAAAAAAAAACGTTAATATTAACTTAACCAATCTCTCCAAATTCTGCATGAAAAATTACGAAATAAATGTTTCATGCCTGATATACACAAAATCAATTTACTGAAGTGCAGGAATTGATTATCCTTCTGACTTAGATGATGAGCTGCAACATTTCAATTTCTTAGCAGGCAACTGCGTTAGATATAAGGAAAAAAATATAATTTACCGTCTTCGTTTTTTAATATTGAGAGAGCACACCAATCATTATCAATTTCACACTGCGATCGGTATTCATGGCTGAAGATCTTCCATAAGATCATATATTCTTCGAAAAAAAATTGTCTATGTTACTTTTAAATTCTGATATAACAAAACAAACAACGTAGCATGACGCGGGCAGTGGTTAGGAGGGTGACCACGGTGTACTCTCCTTCACTGGGTTGCTGGAACTCCGTGGGTTGGGGACGTGTCCACGTTAATCTGTTAATTAAACGCACGTTAATGTGTGAAGTCCTTCCGCTGATGTGGCGTGGATGTGGAGAGGAGGGTGCCAGCTCAGGTGTGGCCTCGTCACCTGACCGTGATTCAAACTTACGAAGCACCTTAAAAAGGGCAAAAGTCGTACTTTCACCTTCGTGGTACTCTGATCCAAACGAAAGACGTTCCCTATTGACTTAATTCGCACTGCCAAAGGCAAAAGCGAGTTTGGCTTGTCCAAATGTCATAAGCAACAAACAAACGTAACAAACAAATTAATAAATTATCACTTGCATTAAAATAAAAAATTAACTATTTTTAATTAATTATTTTATTTAAAATTATAAAAATTTCTAAAAACAATTCCTGTACATAAATTTATAAACTGTCTCATTTTGCACAAATTTTTCAAAAAAAAATTTTCATGACAGAACATTTGAAAATAAAGTAAAGCTTATGTTCGAACAAGTATTCGAATGGATGTTGCAACAGTTGCCGTCGCTACAAACCAAGCACTCTGGATTTTAAAGAGTTCGAACTAAGAAACCGGTGCCAGAACCATCATCTATAAATATGGAAACTTAAAATAACCTAAATATAATATCAAATTAGTTTTTCTTGATTTGTAATAATAAACTGCAAGTTACCAAATTTGTTTTGCAAAATTTTGTTTTTAATGTTGTTATACCTGTTCATTTATTTTCCTCACAAAATATATAATTGAATTCGAGAGGGCTCTAATCAGCCTAATATCTACTAAATTAAACTCAATGGCACGACAGCCCATAGGCCTACACCACCTGTTTTCATGACTGAGGGCCCTGGAATTGCAAAGCAAATGTCCCGGTCAGGCGATCAGCCTAACGCGAAACCCCAGCGTTAAGTTCGCAAATGTGCTTGATATTCAATTTCGTTTACCGACTGAAAGGATGAACCGATGAGTCAACCTTCTCTCTTCTTCTTAGAGTTGGGTTTGTATGTCATTGGGCACCTCTGCTTTTATCAGCATTTTGTACTATTCACTCCAAACCCAATGTTTCCTAGTTCCAGTGGCTCGGGTCACCCACTTTATGAATAAAGTCCGATAACCCTTTCATGGAGTCTAGGTGTCACTCTCTAGTATGGATGATGCCTGACAGAAGTTAATCTATGGAGGGCAAGAGCCTCGCATTCGTCAATGATAGGCTTGGTCGTTTCCTCTTGCGTATGACATTTCCTGCAGATAGGATCTTGCTGTCCCATTTTATGGAGGTGTTTTCTGAAAGAGCAGTGCCTAGTTATGAAGCCTACGATTAAAGCGTATCTTCTGCCTAGACCCTCTTAGAATTTCAGAGGCAATCCTCGCTGATGATCCACAGATCATACTTTTATCGTGGGTTTGACCAGGAATGTTGATACTTCTTCCGTTTTTTTTTAATCTAAGAACATTGGTTTCTGCGGTCTTCAATTTGATCCCACAAAAAGGTTCTGCACCGATGTGAGCAAAAGACGATCCTTGTTTAGCAAGTTCATCAGCCCTTTCATTACCTTCGATACCTTTGTGCCCTGGCACCCATACAAGGATCACCTTGTTTCTAGAGTCGACCTTACTCAGTGTAAAGATAATAGCATTTACTAAAAATATATAAATGTCGACCGATTGGCTGAGTGGTTAGCGTTCCTGAGTCCTGAGCTGTTGGTCCCGGGTTCGAATCCCGATTCGGGCATGGACGTTTTTTTCCTTCTCTGTTCTATCTGTCCTTTCTTGTGTGATGTTGTATGAATGTGGCCCGCCCTATAAACAGGTTTGTGGTAGTATGGCGCGGGTAACGCTACTCGCCTCCGTGACTTGGTTCACAGGTGCTCGCTGGGTAACGATAAATGAGTAGCAATATCTGGCCTTGTTGTGGCATAGGGTTCAGTCACCCTTGCGTGCCCGCCATTAGATAATATATATATATATATATATACATATATATATATATATATATATATATATATATATATATATATGTGTGTGTGTGTGTGTGTGTGTGTGTGTGTGTGTGTATATATATATATATATATATATATAAATTACTTTTGAAAAATGCTCTAAAATACTACAAATACAGAAAAAAGTATATCACAAAAATATCGAGCAATATTCGAATAATTAAATGATAATATTTGGGTTATAGGTAGGGTTGTCAACCATGATCATAGCGGTAAATATCATTTCGACCCTTTCCTCTCTGTATTTTGGAAGTGGGTGGGGAATGACCGTTTGATCTCCTGCTCTGCCACACGTCGTTTATGACAGTGGACGCACGTTTGGCCTAGCTTTACTTCATCTTCTCTTCCTTGATCCAATCTGAATGCAATTTAAAGCAATGAATATAGTATATGAAATTAATTTGCATAGCTGACCATCTGCCTCCCGGTGAAGACGCTATGCCTATGCTTTCCTCCTGTTATTTGTAACAGGTATTATTTGTACCTGTTATTTGTATTGTATATTGTTTTATTCTCGTTAGTGATTTTCAAATTTTAACTTACTAGCTTTATTGTTCTTCATGTTGTATCTTTATGTATATTAGGTTGGGTAATAAGTTCGTAGAGAGTTTTTACCAAAGAGTTTTATTTAAACAAAAAACAATAATTATATCAATAAGTTAATCAATTATATATTCGCCGTTTGCTCTGTTTACAACCTCTTCCCACCTCTCGACCAATTTATTGAGGCCGTTCCGCCAAAAATCGCCTGATTTGATGTCAAAGAAATTGTTGAGCCAGTTTTTCAGGAACTCTTGGTGCACTGGGAAATACTCGAAAAGAATGCCGCAATCAACAAGGAGCTCTACATTGCCCAGCTACACCGCGTGAATCAGACTATTCTTTTCAAAGGCCTAATCGACATGTGGTCAAACCATACACCTTCACGACAACGCCAGGCCCCATGCTGCACAAGTCGTCAAAGCCGCACTCCAAGAGCTTGAATGGGAGGTACTTCATCATCCGTCGTATTCTCCGGACCTTGCACCGACCGATTACCATCCTTTCCGCTCCTTGTCAAACCATATTGTACCGAGCTCCACGGGTTCGTGTTGATTGAGAGTTGAATAAAGCGACCACTTAATGAACACAAGACTTTTATTCGTAAAAACTTCACTAGATAAACAAAATTCCCGCTGTAACAATCACAATTATACAGCTACAATTCGTCAGATACAATAGGAAATAGCTTCCAATCACAGGTCTCAAATACCTCAGACAGAGAACAACTAGCAGTTACAACTAATCGTCTTCACTCACTGACTGTCTTCACAAAACTCTACTACTATTCCATGTCGGGCTGCGGTATTTATACCTGACTTGGCGGAGAAATCTACCAATTTCGCCAAGGTTCTGGAAGCTTCTAGGCTATCTCGAAAAATATTGGTCCTAGAGCTTAGGTGATGGATGTTTCCAGAAGTATCGATTTCTCGCCAAGTCGCCAAAAATCTCGCCAACCGTCGCCAAGTCGCCAAGAATCTCGCCAACTGTCGCCAAGTCGCCAAATCATTAGGAAATCCGCTTTTAAACTACAACACGTCTAAATACCGCAATTTTTGCCCAAAATGTGAGAATTTCTGATCTGTCTGAGATATTTTAAGACAAATATAATCATTATTTACAAATTTGTAACATTGCCCCCTCTCAAGGACTGCACGTCCCGGGCAGTACAATCCCCTGATAGGAGGCCAAATTTAATATAAAAGAATTTACATTTCAAGAGGATACAGAGCACATTACATACACAAGCAACTAAAAATACAAGAAAATAGAAAAGATTAAAATTATCTATACTATTTACAAACAGACCATGGTCTACTGATTTTTACTCTACATTACGATAAGGAGCTAATCTATCATAATGTACTACCTTTGGTTTTGAAGCAGATGATTTTCTTATACGAACCACGACGTCGTTCAGTCTTTTTAGGACTGTGTAGGGACCTTCCCAGTTGGCTTGCAACTTTGGAGAAAGTCCTTTACGTCGAATCGGGTTCCACAACCAAACTTTGTCACCTTCTTGGAATTCATGTCCCGTCGCTCTTGTGTCATACCTTGTCTTCATTCTTTCGGTCGTCAGGTTGATTCGGTCTCGAGCGAAGTTATGGACATCTTCAAGACGTGCCTGAAGGTCTCGAAGGTATTCCTCTGGCGATGAAGATGTATCCGGTGGACGACCAAACTGAAGATCACAAGGGAGACGAAGTTCGCGACCAAAGAGCATCTGTGAAGGAGTATATCCGGTAGTCTCATGGACAGCACTGCGATATGCAAGCAGAAACAGCGGTAGCTTCAAATCCCAATCTTGCTGATTTCTGGAAACCATAAGTGAGAGATTATTCAAGATGGTTCTGTTAAATCTCTCTACCATGCCGTCCGATTGTGGGTGTAGTGGCGTGGTCTGCGTCTTGTCTATTCCGAGAATTTGACACATCCCTTTAAACACAACAGAGGTGAAATTTGTCCCTTGATCAGAATGGATTTGTAAGGGTGTGCCGAATCTGGAAACCCATTGATGCACTAGAACCTCGGCTACTGTAATCGCCTCTTGATCGGGGATTGCAAACGCTTCAGGCCACTTAGTAAAGTAGTCCATGACAACTAGTATGTATTTGTTGCCATTTGAAGATCGTGGTAAAGGACCCAAAATGTCTAATGCTATTCGCTCAAAAGGTGCTCCTACGTTGTACCGCTGCAACCTTCCTCGGCTACGTTTCTTTGGTCCCTTACGTGCCGCACAGTCATCACAAGATTGACACCATTTCTCTACATCTTGTCTAGTTTTGCTCCAATAGAAGCGTTCTCGAACCTTCTGTAGAGTTTTCATTACTCCAAAGTGGCCTCCAGTTGAACTACTATGCAATTCTTTCAAAACATCTGAAATTCTTGATTTTGGAAGAACAAGCTGCCATTTGAAATTACGTCCATCATCGGACTCCCATTTCCTGTATAAGACACCATTTCTTATATGGAGTGAGTCCCAAAGAGCCCAATATTGCTTAGTAGCAGGACTGTAGGTGGAGATATCCTGCCAACTTGGTCTCATACTAGAAGATTCTTTCAATTCAAGAATTGGATTTATATCTGGGTCTTCTTTTTGGGCTTCCCTAAGTCCTTTATCACTCCATGGGTCTGGTTTTGATGGAGGTGAAACAGTAACTTGGCGTACCGAAGGATTTACTAACTGATAGTTCTTCTCTACTCTAGAACAATATCGGCAGCTTTCATTACACGGTTTCCTTGATAATGCATCAGTATTTCCATGAAGAGTTTCTTTGCGTTGACGTATTTCCATTTTAGAAATTCCACCATCTTTTGTTTTCGGACAGTATCTACGGACGTGTCCGACTCCACCGCAAGTCCAACACTGAATTTTTGTGTTTCTGCCACCTTTACTCAATTCTAAGCTACGCAATTTTCGCCGCAGATCTTCAATTTGCTTTCTTAGATCATAGTTCGTATCAGTAGCAGAGACGGCTCTGATGTAGTGCTGGTCTTTACGCGTGGCCGGCTGGGCAGCCTCTATCTTATGTGCGTAGACTAGGGCAGATCCGATATCTTTGACATCGGCGAGTCTAAGTGTTTTCTGTATCTCCGGATCCCGCACACTATCGATGAAGTAATGGAGGGCCAAATCTTGACGTATCTCAGCTGGGCAGTCCGAAAATGCTAGATGGGAAAGTCGTTGAATATCGGCAGCCAATTCTTGCAGACTTTCGCCCGCTTTTTGATAGCGGGACTTTAACTGTAGTCTGCTATATTCTTTAGTGCACTTATCTCCAAACCGCAGCTCAAGCGCACTCGATAGGGCTTGGAAATCGTGCCTCTGCTCCTCCGGAAGCGTCTCGAGGATGTCAGCCGCGTCTCCTCTTAAAGAAGCCGCCAGGTGAAAAGCTTGGGCTCGGGGATTCCATCCATTAGCTTCCGCTACCATCATAAACTGGGTCTTGTATACTTGCCAGGATGATTTCCCATCAAATGTTGAAAGTTTAATATTGGCTAGGGAAGGCACAAATGCCACGTTGGGTTCCTCATGTTTGTTTGACATTTGCTTCTCCAAGCTTTCAATCTTCTTATTCATATTGTCTAATGCTTCTTTAACTTTCTTCTCTGTCTTCAAAACTTTAGTTTCAACTGAAGTTACCTTATCTTCCATTGCATTCATCTTCTCCTGAATGATGTTGGAGAATTCTTCTTTAACACTTACAATGTCCTTCTTAAGTTCCTTTTTAAGCTCCTCCTGTCCAGCTTTCATCTCCTCCTGTCCAGATTTTATCTCTTTCATCATCTCGGTTTTAATCTCTTCTTGTCCAGCTTTCATCTCTTCTTGTCTAGCTTTCATCTCTTCTTGTCTAGCTTTCATCTCTTCTTGTCCAGCTTTCATCTCTTCTTGTCCAGCTTTCATCTCTTCTTGTCCAGCTTTCATCTCAGTTTTCATATCTTCTTGTCCAGCTTTCATCTCAGCCATCTGCTCCGCTAATTTTTCGAGAAGACTTTTCATTAAATCCATATCCATTTTTCTTGTGACACGCTGCATCAACTCTTCAACCCCGACTTCTGACACCAGTTGTACCGAGCTCCACGGGTTCGTGTTGATTGAGAGTTGAATAAAGCAACCACTTAATGAACACAAGACTTTTATTCGTAAAAACTTCACTAGATAAACGAAATTCCCGCTGTAACAATCACAATTATACAGCTACAATTCGTCAGATACAATAAGAAATAGCTTCCAATCACAGGTCTCAAATACCTCAGACAGAGAACAACTAGCAGTCACAACTAATCGTCTTCACTCACTGACTGTCTTCACAAAACTCTACTACTATTCCATGTCGGGCTGCGGTATTTATACCTGACTTGGCGGAGAAATCTACCAATTTCGCCAAGGCTCTGGAAGCTTCTAGGCTATCTCGAAAAATATTGGTCCTAGAGCTTAGGTGATGGATGTTTCCAGAAGTATCGATTTCTCGCCAAGTCGCCAAGAATCTCGCCAACCGTCGCCAAGTCGCCAAGAATCTCGCCAACTGTCGCCAAGTCGCCAAATCATTAGGAAATCCGCTTTTAAACTACAACACGTCTAAATACCGCAATTTTTGCCCAAAATGTGAGAATTTCTGATCTGTCTGAGATATTTTAAGACAAATATAATCATTATTTACAAATTTGTAACAATATGAAGGGCGTTACCTTCGATAGCAAAGAGCTCTTTAAAAACTGGCTCAACAACTGCTTTGACACCACACCAGGCAATTTTTGGCGGAACGACATCAACGAATTGGTCGAGGGGTGGGAAGAGGTTGTAAACAACAACGGCGAATGTATAATTGATTAACTTATTGATATAATTATAGTTTTTTGTTTAAAAAAGTCTTTGATAAAAACGCTACGAACTTATTCCCCAACTATATATATATATATATATATATATATATATATATATATATATATATATATATATATATATATATATATATATATATATATTATTGCCTTCTTTAGACGGGAAATAAATGATATCGAAAAATTTTAAAAAGTAATAAGTTGCAAATATTTTTAGAACAATATTTAAAATAGAATAGAAGAATGCTACGATGAGGAAGTAAATACATGTTCTGGGAACAAACTTCCTCATTTCGAAATTTAAACATGTATTTAAATCATCTTAAAATATACCGTTTTACTTATTCTCGTTTTCAATTGAAAACTTATTACAACCGTAACCAACGAGAGATTGTAAAGCAAATATAAACACACACACAATCAAAACTTGCTGCTATTCTTTTTCCGTCACCACCGCAATCACAGGATTAGAAAAAAATAAATAAAAAGCAAACGATAAAGATAGTGTTGCCAAGTTTCTTGACCTGAAAAGATCAAAACTTATCAAGACGGGTTAAAAACAATTACTTTCCTCCAAATATAACTTATAAAATTAAACTTATCTCAAAACTCATCGATTGCTACAAAAGGTGTTTTATTTTTATTGTAATTTGTATTCATTTTGAACGAAATAAAAAAAGAATTTCTCTTACACGAGGTACAAAAAGAAAATGAAAACTGCGCTTAGTAACAAGCCGAATGTACTGCTGAATAAGTCTGTGACACAGTTCTTTCTATATTTGCAGTCATTGTTCTTTTTCGCAAGGTCTTTAAGCGGCTATTTTTAATGTGAAATAATAAAAAGTAAAAAGGCATTACTGCTTAAGTTCAAGTGTGTTGATTTTTTTATAATTTTTCCCATGCTGAAGCGTTCGCAAAATGCGAGTTAAACTAGATAGTTACAAAAATATCTTTGTTAAACAGAATGATGAGAAAAAATATATAACCATTATTCAGACTGGCATAAGTTAGATTAGGTTCAGTTACTGCAAACGTTACTGGGGAAATTGAGTGTATAGAATAACCATTTGGATGATGAAATATGATTGAATTTGACAACTCAATGTTTTTATTATCCAAAAAAATATTTTAATAAATGCAAACAATTTATGTGACAAGTCGTTCAGCTCACGTCACGGGATGTGATATCCAATGAAAGCGAGCACCTTTGGAGAAAAATCAATTTGAAAGAATAATGATATTTACGATTTTTGATGACTAACTAATATGACTTAGCTTTGTACAAAACGCGCTTTTGCACCGCAAAATGAGATCTCAAATAGAAATTGGCATAAAAAAATCAAAGGAATCGAGACTTTTTTCACTCCTGTTTACTTCATTCGCAACTGGAGACGTATTGGAGAAAAACTGAATCCACATTCGCGGCAATGCACAAAAATGATTTCAAAAGTCGAAAGAAAGAAAAAGTAGCCACTTTCATATTTTGAAAATATTACATCCTGGGAATATGGGTTTCGATTTCTGTACATATTTTTTCCACCCCCAGCGGTTACTCAAGGATTACGATTTCAAAAGCATTGAGGAAACAAAATGCTTAGTTCTTGAAGCGTGCAGAGTTCCGGATTCTTACGCACTGTATCATAAGCAATATCCTAGCGATTTCAAATCTAAGTTTTGATAATGGTTTAAATTAATTACATATGTTGTATGCAAAATTTTGAAATGAAATATAGTCTATATTTCTAAATTGTAGAACATAGCCTATGTGTAACTAGAATTTAGGTTTTTATAAGAGTTGATATATTTAAAAAATATGTGTATATCAGTGTTTTATGTTTTGAATTTCTTTTTAAGATATGAAAATTCTCTATTCCGGTGTTTTATCTTTAATATTAATGTTTATAAATTGAATAATTATTTTTAAAGAATTAATCTAGATTACTTTAGTACTGGATTAATGAATTTAAAAGGAAAAAATCAATAAAATTGTGCAGCATGCTAAATGGACATTCACGAGATGAAATATCGTTTCGGATATAACGTGCAGACTTGCGTAATATCGTTCACTCCATTTTACGCCGTTCTATGAACCTTGACACACATCACCAATCTCTTGGAGAATTTTACCCGCGCAGAATTTTCCCCCGCAGTTCATTTTCGGAATTTTCTTTCCCCCGCGATCTTTTACAGGTGACGTTACAGCAATGAAAAGTTGCAGGAATAATCTAGAAAATAAAATAAAATAGAAAATTACGTCCTTCATGAGCCAACAGCACGCCGGGAAATACGTTCGCATGTCAACCTCAGTTTAACAACAATTTTTTTTCATTTCTCCAGCAAATAATTAACTTTATTGATTATATTCCAGATGTTTAGGTAGCAAGCAATAAAATAAAAATAATATATTTAATTTAAAAAAAGGTCGTATTGTTAAGTGTTATTTAATCTTTAGTGGAAAACTAATATATGGAAAAAATGATTAATCTAAATTTTTGCCAATAATGGTTCCCACATATTTGACATTTTAATCTCTGCTCACTATATATACACTAGCCAAGATTAAATTTAAGTGACGTCATATTATTATGCCATTGGATTAAAAAACATGCTAATAACACACTGCTTCTATTTTTACATAAATATTTATATGATAAAGAACAGAATGTATTGAAAATTTATATATATATATATATATATATATATATATATATATATATATATATATATATATATATATATATTATTTTAATTCAAGGAAGTTGTAATGACGCAAACAGTAGGATATAGTAACGAAAATTACTTCTCAATACTCCCTGTTAAGAATAGGGATCGATACTAGATTCTGCCAAAAATTACTTCTCCAAGAACAATTTTATTTACTGTGTTTCTAGAATTTTATCCATTTTTTATATTTTTTCTTTTTTGCATTTTGTTTATCTTTTTTAATATTTTACCTATTTTTTATATATCTTCTTAAAATCAAACAAAATTTTTTAGTGTTTCGATACACTTAATTATGGATATTCAGAGGCCCGATAGTTCACGAAGCCTACAAAAAAAAAACAATGGCCTGATTCACTGTAAAGTTGCTTATGCCGCGACGCAAATCATTCCAAAATTCTGTTTGCTTCATTAAGGGAGGATCATGTGATTTTTGTCTGTCTTAAAATTATCAATTATATATAACCTATGGGGGTAGATAAAAGTATTTACATTCCATCAGATCCCCCCTTCTTACTACATTCCTAAAAACTAAATTCAGTAGGCATGACAGCTTATATGGAGCCTTGGCTTACAATGACCTTATCTGTTTTCACATCTGAAATGCAAAGCATTTGTCCCGGTTAGGGAGTCAGCTTAGCATTCAGTTACCAAACATGATTGAGTATTCAGTTTTATCGGTCCACTGAAGGGATGGAAGACTGTATCAACCTTGTTCAAGCCCGAAAACCGAATTCCGGACCTGTTCACTGCGTCACCTATTTTGTTTTGATTATTTAAGTTGTTTCAAATTCATGGTTTTATTGCTATTTTGTGCCAGGTCATATACAAGGGCTGAAACCACTAACTCACCAAAGTGAATTTGAACCAACAGTGCTGGCCAAGACAAATCATGATTTTTGTAACGGGACATGGCCCTTTTCCAAGTTATCTGCATAGAATAAGAGTACAACCCACTCCGAACTGTGCATGTGGAGAAGAAGGTACTCCAATTCATTACGCTACGTCATGCCCCATCACGAGTTCCTGGCACTTCACTACGCCCAGTGACAACCTGATAAGTGTCTGGCTCAAAAACATCACCATCAACAAGGCTGCAAAGCTAAAAATTATTAACCTTATAAACTTTCCCCTTGAATATAGGGAATTAATAATTCCAGAGGAATAGGAGGATAATGATGCCCGTGAGGGTGATAGACATCACCTGGAAGAAGATGAGCCGCATACTCCATCTCTCTCATGTTCAGCATTTAGACATTTCCCTCCCTACCTGTAACATTTCGCCTGTTTTTCTTCTCCTTGTATATAGTTCATTATTATTTATTTGCTATTTTCTCACCATCATTCCAGCGCTCTCACTTATTTACTCAGTCACAATTATTGTCATCATGTTATTTTGACCTATTTTAATGCATTATGTACTACCAATCTAAACTTTTGTGTATATAGCTTAGAATTTTATATGACCTAACTTACTTTGAGCCGATACACCCAACTATCAATTCCATACTAAATGCATTAATTATTCATTAATCATTATTACCTCATTAATTTGCAGTAAGTTCAGGTATATGTTTTCAATTTTGTTTTATCATTTTTAATTTCCTTTTGTTTTTCCATTTATTTTCTTCATTTCTTATATGCATGCAATTTGATATGTATTTCATATGCCTGTCTTACCATTTCCTGCCATGTATTTTGTCTGATACCTATTTTGAATGCTTCTTATGTATCCACGTGTTAACTCTCAATTGCGACCAAATTTGTGTTAAATAGTGTACTTTACAAACTCTCTTTACCATGTAAAAGTAATAATTTCCAGTGTCTCCATATGATTGCAGCATAATTGTATTGTCTTGTATGTACTGTGTTCCGTTTTCTTTTCTCTCCAGCGGGTCCATCAAATCTGGTAAAACCCTTTCAGGGTTAGGTACAGGGACCTCTGCTGGCGTTTACTTTACCACTAACTCACCAAGTTCTTCTTCGAGTTGGATTTGTATGTCATTGGGCACCTCGGCTTTTATCAGCATTTTGTACTATTCACTCCAAACCCAATGTTTCCTAGTTCCAGTTGCTCGGGTCACCCACTTTGTTAATAAAGTCCGATAACCCTTTCATGGAGTCTAGGTGTCACTCTCTAGTATGGATGATGCCTAAAGAAGTTCATCTAGGGAGGGCAAGAGCCTCGCATTCGTCAATGATAGGCTTGGCCGTTTCCTCTTGCGTATGACATTTCCTGCAGATAGGATCTTGCTGTCCCATTTTATGGAAGTGTTTTCTGAAATAACAGTGCCCGGTTATGAAGCCTAATATTAAACCTATCTTCTGCCTAGAGCATCTTAACTCACCAAGTTACTTTTATTTATAAATTATCAAATCATTCGTGCGTCGGAACATCTGAGAGCCGAGAACTTAAATTTCCAACAGAAATTTTGTAAACTGTTATCTTTTGACACAGCGTTGCGCTTGTTGGCTTTTCAAAGACAGTGAACTGTATTTGGGAATTCCAAGGGAGGAAACATGGAAAACTCCCAAGCACCCATTCCGACTGACCGAAGAAGGGCGAAGCGCAATATCAGTCTAATGTTGGTCAACAAAGTATGGGATCGAACTTATCAGCTTATACTCCAAAGAGCGTTTAAGAAAAAAAATGCAATTTTAGTAATGTTTGATATTTTTATTTCATCATTTCTTCCAATGTATTCTTTTATTATTATCTTAAATTTATCTTACCAAAAATGGTCCCCCAAACCAAATAAAACGTTATTTTAGCAGAGGATTCTTAGTTAAAAATTTTATTCCAATTCTGTTTCTATTCTTTCATATTTATTTGATATTTTACGCAAACATGTGATAATCATCATTTTGTAACAAGGTAAATATTACGTCAAATATTTCCGCCAAGTTTTCGCTATGATATTATCGCCACGGGAGTCAACACACAGCTTTCAAAGAAATGGACTGATGATGATTTCATTGATTTTGGGAAAATCAGTTCTGCAAATAAGGGCACAAATGCCATCAGGTCACTGATCTAACGAATTGGCTGAATACATTTATTTTTTATCATAATAAAAAATGAAATAATTGATGAAATGGAAACAAATTCTCCAAGGGATTCTATAGTTTGATGTATTTCATACCTACACAACCACTCCTTACATCGCCGAAGATTATCCTGGATGTTCTTAGGTGATGTTAATTTATGCAAGTTATCCATTGACATTGTTAAAAAGATACCATAGAAGAGGATTTCAGAACGAATAGGTAGCGAAAATATTCTGCATTACATTTTGAGCATGCGCAGATCACTCTTTATGCAAATGATGTTACAAAGTTTTAAGATTTCTGTGAATGGTAAATTTAAAATTTACGTTAGTTTCTACGATATACTTCAACAAGTTCCTTATCGTAAAATTTTTCATTGGCTTTCAAAATTTGTGTTTGCTGTTATATTGAGAAAATCGTAAAGGCTGTTACAAAGCGTTTAGATTTCTGCGATCTGTAAATTGGAAATTGGCATCACAGTTTCCCATAAACGACAACAGCTTTGTTATCGTGAAACTATTCATTGGCGTTTAAATTTATATTTGCTCTTATATTCAGAAAATTGGATTAAATTATAACTTATGCACTCATATGAGAGCATTATGATAGAAAATGCGCATTTCAAGTTCCTTTAATTATGTATTGCTTTATGCTTTCAACACATTAAACTAATTGTTTTTAATACTTTTAAAATTTTTAATAAGTAATTCAAACATTTCTTGATAATATATATATATATATATATATATATATATATATATATAATATATATATATATAGATATATATATAGTATATACTAATAACCGTCTTTAGGATCTAATATAGCTTAGATTTGGCTAGAGAGAGAGAGAGAGAATCGCGATAGTGTTTATAGAAAAAATATTGTACCATTCTCCATGGAAATACCATGGAAGTTCTTGGAAAGATACCGATGAAGGATATCAATTCCGTAATGAAGGCTCTAAAACATACCTTAACAGTTCAATTATATTGAGGTCGAGTAAGTAAATGGGAGCCAAAGTAGATATTTGACTTCTCCTTGTATTCATCAAACCCTGATTAGACAAGCCCCTAGCATGTATGAGTGCATCTTCATCCTGGAAAATTCCATCTTCTGCAAAAAACAAAATCTGCATTTTTAGATGAACCTGTTCAACCAAAATCTCTACATAGTTCTCCATAGTGGTCCATTCTTTCAGTGCCATGATTGGTGTAGCAGGAAACCACGACATGGCTGCCTGTGTCATAGTAGATCTACCTCCATGCTTGAAAGCTGGAATAAGACAATTACTACCATATGCTATTGCAGGTGTCCTCCAAACGAACACGAATCTTCAGTGAAACACGATTCTTCAGGCTATATTACTTTCTTCCAATTACCAACCGGCCAAGTTTTGTGAGTGTGATACCACTGTGACCTTGACATCTGTGACAAGTAGTTTAGGAAATGCTGCTCTGCAGCCAATGTTTATGAAGGTGCCTTTTAAGAGTAATCTTTGATACTGGAGAATCCAGATGATCTGATTGAGCTCTGCAGTTATTCGCTTTCTAAGCATTATAATTTGCTTCAGTACGCATCAGTTTTTTACTGTGCTTCTCTTTGCGTTCACTACTTTGTTTTGCCAATCTCGTCATGTTTCGCTACCTGCCTGCTATCATAATATCAAACACCGTACCTCTAGAAACGCTTCGGTTAGTTAGGATATACGCCTAAATTAGTTAGAAGAGTTAGGATGTTATGGTCACACTTGCACAGAATACATACACTTCTATTTATAAAAAATACTGATAGCTATTATTATAGTTTAAAGCTTACAATTATACTTAAAATATGTCTTTTATTCATTGGTACTGCCATTCGTTTCTTAACCACCTATGTGTGTGTAATATATATGCATAATATATGTTTATGGGCTCTAACATGAATGGAATTGTTTAGTTTTGGTTCTTTTAAAAACACCATATTGTGAAATTTATCAAAATTCGAAGAATATAACGGGATAGACATCTAAATCGAAAGAAGGAGGACAATTTTACAAAATGAATTTTTCTTGTTAAACATAGATGCCAAAGCTCAGTTATTTGGATTGGATTTAAGATAAAATTTATATCTTGAAGATCATAGAATCGGAAAAATGCTTACCATAAAATGTTGACTTACAGTAAATGTCTTTAAAAGGCCTGTGTTCACCAGGGGCTGTTAACCAACAAACTAATGAGTTAGATAAACTTATATAATATGTTAAAATATCTGCATATTTTTAAGTATGCGTAACATTCATAACGTTTTGAGCCCCCCATTTAAAATTAATTTTAAATTTTACCTTGAAAACGTACAATAAGTTTCCGGATGCCAATTGCAGAAGTCGTTTACCTTGTAATTTTTGACTTCTGTCAAGTGATGAAATTGGCTCTTAAGTTAGCATAACTTAAGAGCCAACTTCCCCGCTTCGCCCCCTAGTAAGCTTTTAAAGTTCATACATCGATGTAATACAATACCCTTCTGGCTGAGAAAACAATGTCTAATTCCCCCTCACATAATACAATATTCGCAGTCTTACATTGGTGTCGAGGAATAATGCGTGAGACTCTTCCTCTGTTAGAAGTGAATTATCAATAAAGAATTCCATATGAAGTTGGAAGTAAATTGCCTTCTCTACTAAAACTTCATCTTTTAGAACTGAATTACTTAACAAAAAACAAATTCCATATGAAGTTGGAAGTAAAATGGTGTACTCTACTAAAAACTTCCTCTTTTAGAACTGATTTATCTAACAAAAAACAAATTCCATATGAAGTTAGAAGTAAAATGGCGTACTCTACTAAAAACTTCCTCTGTTAGAACTGAATTATTTAACAAAAACAAATTCCATATGTAGTGGAAGTAAAATGGTGTACTCTACTAAAAACTTCCGATTTTAGAACTGAATTATCTAACAAAAAACAAATTCTATATGAAGTTGGAAGTAAAAATAGTGTGTACTCTACCAAAAACTTACTAAGTGTAATGTTCAGAAATACAACCATTCTGTCTTAGTGATGCTTAGTAAGTAGTTTCAAATATTTTTGCAAAAACCGCAAACAATTTAAATGATTCATTTTAATTGAAATTCATCAAATTTCAAAGAGAACTTTAAATTTTTTTTTAATAATCTAAAATAGCTGAGCACAGCAGCTTCGAAAACATTGAGACAAGGTCACCTCGACGAAAGAAGAAACTGATATCCAAACAGCTAAGAGTGAAGGTTAAATAAAAAAGCCTGGTGATGAGTGTTTATTTAGGTTATGTGATCGAACTGGAGAAATTCTGTCAAACGAAATAAAAATATATGAAGAGAAGCGAAGAAAAATAAAAACAAATCGTTATCAGGTAAGATTGGGTGACCTAATTGTTACAGAACCGACCAAGTCCTTTAGTAGCCGGTGTAGGTTCAAGGTTGAAGATTACGTTTCTATCTTTTGAAACAGCAGTTGAAGTAGAAGTGTTTTTTTAGCATTTTTTTTTCGGCATCGTACGATTCGAAAGAAGCTATCCTTGGCACGAGGATTTTCTTGAGAAATTAATTTAGAATTCAAGTGAGGTGAGAAAATGTAATTGAGCTGAGTCAGAATGCAGAATATACAATGATACTTGTATAAATCTTGCTTATTGATGTTTTTATTAAGACGGGATAAAAGTTCTAAAATTATTTTATATTACTTTAGACAGTAAAAAAGGTGAAAATTTGAAAAATATTTACAAAAACAATTTCGAAAATTCAAATATTTCTAGAAGAAGAAGAACAGTTAAAAATAACATACATTTTAATACCAAATATACGATAATATTAGTATATCTTTTGCTTATTAATGTTCTTTTTTTATTCAAACAGATTAAATGGTCAGGTAGGAAAATTCCCAGAAATTCTTAAACTATTTTATAACTTTTGGAGATTAGAGGAGAAAATTCTTAAAACTTTCACAAAATTTCCAATTTCTTCTGTAAATAAAGAATTATATATTATAATATCAAATATATGATGATATTCATACATAATTGTGTCAATTACTTTCTTATTAAGTGGAGTATTTAAATTAGAACCGAAAATTTCTGTATTAATGATCTTGAATAACTATATATTATTTTCTAATTGTTGCAAAAAAAGTTATTTTGGAACTTTTAAATATTAAAGTTGTTTAAGAATTCTAAATTTAGCAGAGAAACCAAATCCAAATGAAAAATATTCCAGAAACTTTCAATTATTTCTAAAAGAGTAATAAAAATCAAAAGTAACATGCGCATTACCTTAAGAGTTATTATTTTCAGTAAATAAAAAAATTGTGAAACCAAACCAAACAAAAAAGTACATTTTGTAAAATAACTCGAAAAATTTTCAAAACTAAATTATTGGGTTTTAGAGTTAAATATTAGTTTTAAGAACAGTTATTTTCTATTTTTTCGGTATTAAAGATGGCGAAGAATTCTAAAAGTTTTTTCATAACCGAAACAAAATTTTATTTTTCTAACCGACTCTTTATAGCAATGGAAATACACCAATTTTCTGTTGGAACAATAAAAATAAAAAATAGCCATTATCACAAAAAACGCTTCACTGAAGTAAGTTTGAAAATTGTGTAGGATACGCCAACATGAGAATAGATCATATTTTCTAAAATACCTCTTAAATTTATGAAAATAGTTTTATTGAAGTTTAAAATCAAATTTAAGATTTAAAGAATTTTAAGTAATTTTTAATTTATTTCATATTTTTTTAATATTAAATATAGATAAAAATACCTCGAAATCAAGCCAAATCTTAAAATATTCCCAAAATTTCCTGAAATTAATGAGAATAATACAAATTAAAAATAACATTTTTCAATTCATATCTTGAAAATTCTTAATTGAAGTGAGTTTAGAAAAATTGTGGAAAATAAACGTGAATATATATTTTCTTAAAACAATGTTATTGGACTATAATTAAATGAGTTGCATAGTAATATTTAATATAAATTTTAATACTAAAGTTATTTAATAATTTTCTGATTATTGTTTCAATAAGAATAATAAGTATTAATAATATTCACGTTATATTATGAGCTGTTAATAGAAGTAAGTATAACAATAACAAAAAATATGCAAATACATGAATGTTTTTTAAAATGTCATATAGATTTATTAAAACCATACTATTGTACTTTAGTATATAATTACGTTTTAAATTTATTTTATGAATTTTGGGAATGAAATGCGTGAAAGATTCCCATATTCCCGAAACTGCCAAATATTTCTATGAAAACAAGAATTAAGAATAACACATTCGTTTTATCTTAAGATCTGCTAACAGATGTCATTTTAAAACTTACAAAAGATAAACGAATGCAAGGATATATTTTCTAAAATATTCCCTATATAAATTAAAATCACATTTTTGAATTTTTTAGAATTGCACATAATCAAGTTATTTTATATAACATTTGGATATTCTTGGATTAAGACTTCCATATTCCCGAAATTTGCAATTGTTTCCATGAGAATAACAATCATTAAGAATAACATTCGCGTTATTTTAAGAACTCTTAACAGAAGTTATTTAAGAGTTTATATTTCAAATGCATTTTATTTTTGTCAACTGAGGATGACACGAGAGATGACACCCTTTCCTCTTCCCATCCGAATAAAAACGAGATCTTATGAATATTTAATATGCGATCGTTCAGAACAATAATTTATGCTTGGATCAGGAAGAGGTAAATGTTGGTCGTCAATCACGTGATTATTTGCATCTCCACGGGACTCTGTAAGAATATTATTCTGCTTTGAGTGGGAATGCATCAACATTTAGAGAGTTATTGAGAGAAGAAGGATTATATATATATATATATATATATATATATATATATATATATATATATATATATATTATATACATTTATATCATATTATATACATATATATATATATATATATATATATATATATATATATATATATATATATATATATATATATATATATATACATTTATATCATATTATATACATATATATATATATATATATATATATATATATATATATATATATATATATATAACGCGCTCTAGCCTTAAACTCAACATTTCATGATTTTCCTTCCCTCTTTAGGATATGGATGCCTTTCATAATTCGTAACCTTTTTCTCCTTGTTCTCATTCGAATCAACCCAGCAAAAAGTAAATATAAAGCAAGAAATCAAATTAAATTGAGAAAAAAATATTTTTAAACCATATTTCCTATAGAGAAGAAATTCTTCCAATTTCAGTTTGCAATTTTATGATTCGTAAAATACGAAGTTTTTGAATTGCAACAGCAAACTCAAGGTAATTTATACAGGATGTCAAAAAGATTTAAAGATGAGATGGTCTGCCACACACCCTGAATGCAGAAATCTCAAGAAGACTTTTCTTGTGTTATAATGCTCGAGATTCGAAATCTTGTGGTGCAATAACCAAATGATCTGCAAAGAAAAATATGTTATTTGACGTCATTTAAAAACAAACATGATGAAACTGAAGATCAAGTACTCTTTGAATGTGATAAAAGTATCGCATTTTTGCATACAATCTAAATGGCTGTGCAGTTAAAGTAAACTGGATACAATATAATTGTTGCATACAATTCAAGTTTATAAGAGCTCTTTTTATATTATTCAATTTCACGCAGAGTCTTTGCAAAGAAAACAGACATGAGCTAACCATACTGTCATAATCTTGACTTGGTTTCTGTTTTCAACAATGCTTTATACGCATGCGCACCGGCGTAATTCTCTACACCTAGTCCATGGTTGAGCTGTGCCAGTTAGGTGGAAACACTCGAGTGGGAGTCATTTAGAAGCAGAAACTAAGCAGAAGACCCCCAATACTTGATTTACCACCCCCGCAGGTATCCTTTAACTAGGAGGACACAGCGACCACGACCTAGGAAATGCGCCCCAGTCGCTTTTAATGCACACGAAGTAACGTAAGATATAATGGTTTTACGACAAAAGTCATTTTGACTGTTATGTATGTGAAATGACTTATAATAGTCAAAATGATAGATCATGAATATCTTTGCCTCACAATTCAAATATTTAGGTCTCCGTTGGCTAAATTTAGCACGAGTTTTGACCCAGATATTAAAACATTTAATATTCCTCTGTTATTAGATCAGATTCATTACCAATTTTTTCTAAAATAGGCAATAATTTCATACAACGTCACCTTATTTAAAAAGATAGATTTTGGTTTGGTTTCTACCCACATAGTGGGTAGCCTAACGGCTTGAGACTGTCGTTCTATCCATATCTTGTCGTTTAATAGTAGTTGGAATCGAATCCGAGACTTTCACACTGAAGAACACTATTTTAACCCTAGGCTATGTTAAGCTCAGAAACCCGGTGGCTTAGTGGTAGCGTTTCACGTTCCCATGACACAGGTCCGAGGTTCGATCCTCGGGCTGGGCAAGGTTGACTCAGCCTTTCATTCCTTCAATGGGTCGATTAATTGAGTACCAAGCATGCTTGGGAACTAAACACTGGGGGTCTTACGTTAGGCTGACCACCTAACTGGGACATATGCTTCGCACCTCAGGGCCCTCGATCATGAAAACAGCTATGGACACTGTAGGCCTTGGCCCAGATGGGCTGTCCTGCCATGGAGTTTATGTTAAGCTCAATTAAGTAGTGTTTTGCTAAGTTAATTTCCGTGGAAAATTTAGCATAAACATACATACATAACGGTGCCGGCGAGACCCGGATCTTAACTTCAGACTAACGTAGTTTGGAAAGTTCGTCACTCTTCAAGAGCTTTGAAGTTTTGAACCACTGTCAGGTGATGAGATCGCACACCCTCTCTCCACGCCCCCACCCCACCAGCAGAAATTTTAGCATAAACATTAAGACTTTGAATTTTTTGGAGTTCATTTTTACGCCTCGAATTTTTCCCCAAATACTGAGAATTTGGCGATGTATTCTCAAATATAGAGAATCCATTTAAATAATTTAAACTCTAGAAGATTTTTGCAGGTGAAAACATTCTTCTAAAATTTTAATCATTTGTTAATTTCCCCATAAATCTCTTCTTACATGCCTACTCGTTTCATTTATAACTAACTATAAAATTTTCCACCTTTTTAACGACGCATAAAAGTCGATATTTTATCACACTGTACCTTACAGCACTTATTTTAATCTGAGTTAAGGAGGCATAAAAGAGCGATTTCTTGTGCAATTAAGTGAAAATCACGCAACAAACTACAGCGAACGGAATCGCAACAATTGGCCGTCTGCATGTCTCTACCCAAGGTCGGGTCGAATCCTGATGGGGGTTAGGAAGTCAAGATCGAATCTAAGATCGAAAGATACACACCTTCACCTCCTTCTCAGGTAAGGCCTGTGACCTTAAAGCGGCGATGAGCAGTTTCTGCTCCGGACCTTGGTCGCCAAGAAATCAAAAAGAGAATTCTGTGGCGAAATTTGCGAAGATTAGCAAGTCCAGAAAAACGTTCGAAACAAATAAAAACAAGCTTGTTCGAAAAAAGTTCAACAATTCAGGGACGGCAGTTAATTGGCCCTGAACTGCTCTCGTGTTTTACTTTGCTGTTTATGTGTTTTGTTTTGTTTGGTGAATGATCCATTTTGAAACATACATAACGCGACTTAACTATCTTGCAATAAGCCAAACGATTAAGTTCCCGTTTCCTCTGAATTCTCTTAGCTAACTCATACTGATATACGTGTAACACATTTAAATCTTAAAAAATTATGTACAAAAAGAGTATTGATATATATTAATAGTTTTTGTAATAATTGTTTTTAATCTCTTAAAAACATGGAGCCGCCCAACTTGTCTAGTGGTCAGCTTACCTGACTGCGGATAAAGAGGTCCTGGGTTCGAATCACGGTTCGGGCATGGATGTACTTTCTCTCTCTATCTATCCTGTCTTTGTCCTTTCCTTGTATGAATGAAGTATGAATGGTTGCCTACCCTATAAACGGGTTCCTATGGCATGCGTGTAGAGCAAAGTCGTACTTTCACCTTCATGGTGCTCTGATTAAAACGAAAGACGCTCCCAATCGACTGAAATTCGCATAGCATAGCGAGCTTGACTTGTCCAAGTGTCATTAGTAAACCACAACAACAACAAAAACATGGTTTCGAAAATCTAATTCTTCGAGAATCTTGAAATAAAAATTTTTGATTCGAAAATTTCAATATCACTCTTTTCTTTATTCAAATCTCTTTTATATTTTAATTTCCATATTAATTTCACACATCCCTTTTGTAGACCTATCACATATAATAATTTTTTTTTTAAATAAAATCTGAATTTTACCAAAAAAATTTTAAAAAGTGAGAAATCGAACTTTTTCCGACAACTTATTAACAGAATTTGTGAATGTATTATTAGAAATAATGAGATTTTTTTCTTAATAATTCTATACAATCATTGCATTCATTAAATTAATAAAAGATTCTAGATTCTAAGAATTTCGACTCGTTCGATTCATAATTCATTCGATAATTCAAATCAGACGAATAATGTTAAAATGAAGTATACATATTTGAAACAGAACAATTTTGGAAATAATGTTCACAAAAGTCCTGAATTTATAATTTTTAGAATGATTATTTATTAAAATATATTTCTAGTTTATTAAAATGTACAATGATTCTCTCTTATTTGATAATTTTTTTGTCCAATGGTGGGCGCACAAGGGTGACTGAACCCAAGAAACCACAACAAGGCCAGAAACTGCTACTCATTTATCGTTACCCAGCGGGCACCTGTGAACCAAGTCACGGAGGCGAGTAGCATTACCCGCGTCATACCACCACAAACCCGTTTATAGGGTGGGCCACATTCATACCACAATATACACGCATCACAGAAGAGAGGACAGAGAAACACAGAGAGAACAGAGAAGGAAAGAAACATCCATGCCCGAACCGGGATTCGAACCCGAGACCAACAACCCAGGATTATTTGAACGCTAACCACTCAGCCAATCGGTCGGCTTTATTTGATAATAGAGTACACAGATTCGAATGTATGAATCATGAAATTCACTGAATCTTTAAAAAAATTCGAGCATTCCAATATTTATCATTTTTTTCCATGGTTCAAATTGATATATAATCATACTTTGAAAACAAAATAAGGAAACAGACTCGGTGTACGAAAATTTAAATCTACTTACTTTTTTTTATTCGATTCATTCAACCATTAGTTGAAAATCCTTTTTGCGTTTTAACAATGTTTAAGATAACTTTTATTTCTTTTCATAAAAATTTTAACGTTAAAAAGTTTTTCAAATGCAGTGAATGAAAGTATTTTAAATAAAATTATATAACTAGGATTCATGAATGATATTTTATGGAATAAAATGATTATTTTCTACTATTAAAAAATGAACAGTCAAATACATAAATTCACCGAATCTTAATAATAATTCGAAATTGGAGGATTTCAATTTTATTATCTTTTATTTGAATTATTCCAATCATAGTTAAAAAATTACTTTTATGTTTTAACAAGTTGTAAGAAAAACTATATTTGCAAATGGAATTATAATCTTAAATTTTTTTCTATTTTGGATTATGGTGAATTTAGTTCTTCGAATAATTTGCAATTAAAATTTATAGATGATTTTTTACATGACAGACTGGTTCTTTTCCAAAGGTATGTGTGAGATGATCCTTGTATGGGTGCCAGGGCACAAAGGTATCGAAGGCAATAAAAGGGCTGATGAACTTGCTAAACAAGGATCGTCTTTTGCTCCCATCGGTGCAGAACCTTTTTGTGGGATCAAATTGAAGACCGCAAAAACCAATGTTCTTAGATGGGAAAAACGGAAGATGTATGAAGCTTGGCTCAACACTCCTGGTCAAACCCACGCTAAAAGTATGATCTGTGGATCATCAGCGAGGATTGCCTCTGAAATTCTAAGATGCTCTAGGCAGAAGATACGTTTCATCGTAGGCTTCATCACTGGGCACTACTCTTTCAGAAAACACCTCCATAAAATGGGACAGCAAGACCCTATCTGCAGGAAATGTCATACGCAAGAGGAAACGGCCAAGCCTATCATTTACGAATGCGAGGCTCTTGCCCTCCCTAGATGAACTTCTTTAGGCATCATCCATACTAGAGAGTGACACCTAGACTCCATGAAAGGGTTATCGGACTTTATTCATAAAGTGGGTGACCCGAGCCACTGGAACTAGGAAACATTGGGTTTGGAGTGAATAGTACAAAATGCTGATAAAAGCAGAGGTGCCCAATGACATACAAACCCAACTCTAAGAAGAAGAAGAAAGGTGAGTGTGTGGGTGTGACATCCACATTCAAATATATGAATCCTCAAATTCATTGAATCCTGATATTAAAAACAAAATGTAGCGCATTAAATATAATTTTTTTAAAAAACCATAATATTAAAAAAAACTCCTATTACAGTGAATTTTAGAATTTTTTGAAAATAATTTATAAAGTTAGAATTTATAGATAAATTTTTGCAAACTGAATGATATGTATACAATTTTCATTCACGCGAACTTTAATATAAATTTTCGATTTCGCTAAACATCGGGAAAAATTTGCACTTTGATCTGTTCTTGTTATTCCAATTATTTTAAAACCTTCAAAATTTTTAACAAAAAAAAGTGTATTGAATACAGATTTCTCACAATGATGAGTAAAATAAAATCAAAATACCAAGAGCCAAACGATTTATATATTCCTTTAATGTTACAAAAAAGAACTCACGCAGCGTTAATAGATGCGCAATTCGAAATTTCAGAAAGTAACAAATATGGCAAAACAGGAAGTCAGAATCCCCGATGCGCGTGATCGTCGGAATATCAGCTTTTGAGATGACTCAAATCATATCCAAGCACCTTGAGTCACCTTTTAATTCACTCACTGACTGACGGAGTAAAAATGTGTCCTTGAAAATGTTCTTTTATACATTTATTCGTTTGAATGCCGGGTTTTGTTTGTCTCAATTGATTTCACCGTGAAAATCTCAATCGAAAGTAGACAATTGTATTTTGCTGCTACTCATTGTTATTTTATCTTTCAAATATTTCAGGAATATATAATGCATGCATGCATTTATATATATGTGTGTGTGCTTATATATATTACGAGAAAAATTGGCCGTGGTAGCCTAGTGGTTAAGGTGTCGGCCTTCCATCCGGAAGGGTGGGGTTCGATTCCCAATGCCGCAAAAAGACCCACCGAGTACATGCGATATACGTGCTCGTAAAATCTGTGAAATCGAAAGTCCTGTGGTCGGTCGTTGAGCAGTTACCATGGGTGCAGTGGTCTGGAGAAATTTACTCCCCCTTCAGATCAATGCCAAAATTGAGGGAGTAGATCCTCTGGTGCTGCCATCTATCGGAGGATTTGAAGAGCAAAAGTCGTACTTTCACCTCCATGGTGCTCTGATTAAACGAAAGACGCCCCCAATTGACTTAAATTCGTATAGCCAAGGCATAGCGAGCTTGGCTTGTCCAAGTGTCATTAGTAACAACAACAACATGAGAAAAATTTGCCGACCAGCTTCTCTAGTGGTCAACGTGCCTGACTACGGATAAGGAGGTCCTGGGTTCGAATCCCGGTTCGGGCATGGATGTGCTTTCTCTCTCTATTTATCCTGTCTTTGTCCTTTCCTTGTATAAATGAGGTGTGAATGGTTGCCTACCCTATAAATGGGTGCCTATAGCAGGTGTGTAGAGCAAAGTCGTAATTTCACATACATGGGTCTCTGATTAAAACGAAAGACGCTCCCAATTGATTTAAATTCGCATAGCATAGCGAGCTTGGCTTGTCCAAGTGTCATTCGTAAACAACAACGAGAAAAATTTTATCAGCATGCAATATTTCTAATTAAACACGAAATGGAAGTAATAACAAAAGCAGGAACAAGCAATAATAATGTGCAACAAACATTAATTCTCTTTCTTATGAGTACTTTAATATATAATCTAGTTTAAATATACTTTCAAATTTTATTAGTCTGTGATCTTAGGATACAAATCATAATTTCAAATTGTCTCATGACTTAGGATTGTTGTAAGGTATTTTAAAGAACACCTCATAATTGCTTTCCTGCAAGACTTTTCACAGAAAGAGGGCCGTATTCACATGTTGCAAAGGAGGAAACTCGGAAAACTTTCAAAGAAGATAAACGTGCATGATGGTAGAGAAGCGACAATTATTTCGTTGTTCGATAGTGGCTGGTATCGAAACTGCGACCTTTCGGTCTGAAGCGCGTCACTCTATAATTAAGGCAAGGGGCAAACTAGGAAGAATTCGCCGGAAAATTGACGCTGGCAAAATTCCGTTGAACAAGTGACGTCTGAAAACGTCACAAAATAGGCATTCCGAGAGAAATTTTAATTTTCCAGATAGTTAGAAATATCTGGCTGGGCACCGGCGACAAAGCAAATTATTTACTTTTTTCTTTTGTTTCTCCCTTCGAAATAATGCTTGCTAATAACTTTTATCAATATCTTTATGATGACGATTAATTCATGAAAAATCTTCGCAAAGGTCATTAAATTTATTTTTGAATGTTAAATATTACCTTTTTTATTAAATTATTTATTAATGAGATGTGTGTGTGATTATATAAATAAAATTTATTAATGATGATAAAAATAAAGAAAATTTATTTTATAAAAACTGTAACATTTTTATAAAATTTTAGAAAGTTTATTAGTTTTATGAAATTATATAGATCAAAGATATATCTGTGGTATATCTGTTCAAAAGATAGAACTTATTTTCACAAATATAAGAAATTTTCTATTCTTGGAAATAAGTCATATGTTTTACAAAACATTTGATAAATCTGAGATGGGTTATAATTTGTGTTAATAATAAACATGGATTTTTTATGAGATGGAAATAAATTTAAATTCAAAATCTTACTTTTTTATATTTAAATATACTTTAAATTAATTTAGATAAAATACACAGAAGAAAATATTCTACATTTAAATATACTGCATTTATATTTTTGTAAACATTGATTCTTGTGTTTAATATATATAACTGAATCAGTAGTTTTGCTATATATTTTATCATGGTAAGGTTGTTAAGGTGTAATAAATTTTTAATAAAAATAAATCAATATTAAATTCAAAAATTTTGAAATTAAAGTAATATTCGTGGCAGTATATATAAGTAATACTCATGGATATGTTGCTGAGCCAAATATAAAAAAAGTTTAAATATAAAGATATAATTATGTAAACATTTTTTTGATTGAGGATTAAGGTCTTAGAAAGCATTTATTGAAGTTTGTATGTATATAAATAAAATTTATTGTATAACTACCATTTAATGTTGATTACATAACTGAAAGTATAGGATAAAATGTGTGTGTGTGTGTGTGTGTGTGTGTGTGTGTGTGTGTGTGTGTGTGTGTGTGTGTGTGTGTGTGTGTGTGTGTGTGTGTGTGTGTGTGTGTGTGTGTGTGTGTGTGTGTGTGTGTGTGTGTGTGTGTAGAGAGAGAGAGAGAGAGAGAGAGAGAGAGAGAAATTTAATAAGCATTAATTATATATCATTGCAAAATTAATTTAAAGATTCGCACGGGAAATCATTATCATATTTTTTTGTTTTTCATAAAATAATTTACATAAAAAATATTTTAATACTATTTGAATTGTGTTGATAATTTGCTTGCCATTTAATTAAAGACTAATGGTTATTATAAAAAATTATCTCAAATATTTATCTTAAAAATATAATTATATTCAAAGCAATGACGTAATTCAATGAGTTTGATTAAATTTAGACTATGAAATGTACACAAGTTTTGTTGAATAATGATAATTTTCAATATTTTCAAAAAAAAAATTATCAAACTATAAAAATTGTCAAAAAATTACACATTCTGAGTCTCAATATAAATAAATTAATACATATATCAGATGTGTCTCGCGCGATAAATAAACAGTCCTTTAATTTCACAAAACTGATATTGCCCATCAGTCAAAATGTAACTAATGATTCAATATGATGTAAATAGTTTCATTGGTTTAGCAGAGCGATAACGTCACGTAGTCACATGACATGATATCTTTATTTCTTCTCTGCGAATTCCCGAAAAATTCTCCAGAAGTTTGCGCTTGGAAAAGCAACGGTGAATTCTTTATGAAATGTTTGCTAGATTTATAAATAATTTTTACGTTAAAACCGTTCAAGATTAAAAAAGAAAGAAAAAATTCTTTTTAATATAAAACACCATATATTCGCTTAAAACTTAAAAATTTTGAATAAATTCCAAAATATGACAAGTGTTTCAATTTTATTAATTATTCATATTTATCAGTATTTAAGGAAATCGTCAGATTTTATTGAATTGAAATCCCTTTCTCAAACAAACACTGCACCCGTATTCCGCCCTGTCGATGCGACAGTCGTTTGGTCAATTTAGCGGAGCAGCTGGCGATTTATCAACATTTCGCTTTCTGCATTTGCTGAACGCGCGCTCTCTTTTTGTCGTTGCGACTTAACAACAGATGCTTCATGTTCCTTTTCCTGGTTAACTTTAAAATCGACCAAGTGAAAATTGATTAATGAATAAATGTTCTGTTGCCTAATAATCGTATAAAAATCGCTCACAACATCATTAGCGATTAAGCAAATTTAAGAACATACTTAAACTCATTTAAAATATTTTCGATTAAAATTAAATATTTTGAAAATTTCGAAATTCGACTATTTAAATTAAGATTAAATATTTCGAGATACTCCAAAAAATTTTATTCTGATATTCGGAGAAGAACATATTACAAGGTTTAAGGTCTAGAGAATAGAAAGGGTATGCTATTTTTAACTTTTAATATACTGAAATTTTTCCAAATATTTAAGAAATTGTATCAACAAAAGAAGAGCAATTTTATCTGGTACATACTACGAGAATATATTCTGTCCGAAATTGTTGATTTCAATAAATTATCTTCTTCTTCTATTGACTCGACAAGCCCGGGTGGGCCAAGGCCTTCCTTTCCTTAGAACACTTTTCCACGCCGGCCTTTGCTTGGCTACAGACCTCCAGTTCTTCACATTTAAAATGCTAAGATCCTCACTACCGCATCCCACCCTCTGAGTTTGGGCCGACCCCTTGGTCTTTTCCCGATGGGTTTATAATGCGATATTTTGTATGTCATGGTGGAGGGGTCTAGGCGGCAAATGTGTCCTGCAAATTTTATACGATTTATCTTGATGGTCTTTATAATGTCATGGTCTATTACCATTCAATAAATTATCATGTCTGTTAAATAAAAAGCTTCTTTTTTTATTCTAAAAGGCGAATTTTACGAAATTATTTCACAAAATTTTTTAATATTTATTTAAAAAATAAAAATTAATTTCCAATTTTATTATTTAAAACAGATTATTTCTTTTCTCTCTACTTATTTCTTCCAAAC
Organism: Latrodectus hesperus; assembly: GCA_037975125.1. NCBI lineage: Eukaryota > Metazoa > Arthropoda > Arachnida > Araneae > Theridiidae > Latrodectus > Latrodectus hesperus. Next base: position 95,825,020 of record CM075855.1, on the reverse strand, counting down.
AAAGCCTTTAAATGCAGCTAACCTCTCTAAATTTTTGAAATCCTCTAAATTTTTAAACCTTTTTAGTGCTGAGATTAGAAAGACACATAAATTGGCAAAATGTTTCCCCCTGAATTTCTACCTTACTTCAATGAGGCCGCTGTGGCCTGGTGTGTTAGGGCGTCGTTATGATTATTAGAAGGCAGTGAGTTCGATTCCCGGCTTCACCGAAGATCCGCAGGGTTCACTAATATCGGCTGCGACATGTTAAAACAGGTCGTGGTCGCGAGTATTGGGGGTCTTCTGCTGAATCCCTGCTTCAAAATCACGAAGACTCCACCCGGCTGCTTCTGTCTAATTGGTAGAGCCCAGCTCATGTCTAAGTACAGTGCCCATAACTGTTTTCATGAGCGAGGGCCCTGGGGTGCGAAGCATATGTCCCAGTTAGGTGGTCAGCCTAACGTAAGACCCCCAGTGTTTAGTTCCCAAGCATGCTTGGTACTCAGTGAATCGACCCACTGAAGGGATAAAACACTGAGTCAACCTTGCCCAACCCGAGGATCGAACCTCGAACCTGTATCATGGGAGCGTGAAACGCTGCCACTAAGCCACCGGGCTTCTTTGTTTTTTTTATAGAAATAAAATATTCAGAAATTAATATTAATATCTTTAAAAATTAATATTTGAAATTAAAAATCTTGTATTAATTAATCTTAAAGGAGCGATGATTGGTTGACGAATCACTTAAAGATTATCTTTTGGACAGGAGGGTTGATTTGATCGGGCTCTCATTAGGATGATTTCAAATTGCAACAAACCTCGAAGGGCCGCGGTGGCCTAACTGGTTTGGGCGTCGTTCTCACTATCGGAAGGCATTGAATTCGAATCCCTGCTTAACCGAAGTTCCTTCGTGTTCACAAGAGATGGCTGGGTACGTTAAAACTGGAGGTGGTCGCAATGTCCTCCAAGTGAAATGATACCTTTGGGGGTGGTAGGCTAAGTATTGTTAATCTGCTTGGTTCCTGTTTCAAAATCACCTCCGGCTACTTCTATCTAACTGGTAGAGGCCATCTCAAGACTAGGTACAGGGAAGCATGCTGGTGCAACAACAACCTCACTTCACTCACAATGGAAGAATATCAATTCGCTACGAAACATTTTACTGGTGTGGCGTGGATGTGGAGAGGAGGGTGCCAGCTCAGGTGTGGCCTCGTCACCTGACCGTGGATCAAAATGACGAGGCACCTTATAAAGAGCAAAGTCGTACTTTCACCTTCGTGGTGCTCTGATCCAAACGAAAGACGCTCTCTATTCACTTAATTCGCACTGCCAAAAGGCATAGCGAGCTTGGCTTGTCCAAGTGTCATATAAGCAACAACACAACAACAAAATTTTTAATATACAGTCACACTCATCAGGTTGGTTTTCAGTTGGACCGGATATAGAATCCACTAGCTTTTTAAGATGACATTGAAACATACATAAGGCGACTTAACTATCTTGCAATAAACCAAACGATTAAGTTTCCGTTTCCTCTGAATTCTCTTAGCTAACTCATATTGATATACGTGTAACACATTTAAATCTTAAAAAAATATCTACAAAAAGAGTATTAATATATATTAATAGTTTTTTGTAATAATTGTTTTTAATCTCTTAAAAACATGGTGCCGCCCAACTTGCCTAGTGGTCAGCTTGCCTGACTGCGGATAAAGAGGTCCTGGGTTCGAATCCCGGTTCGGGCATGGATGTACTTTCTCTCTCTATCTATCCTGTCTTTGTCTTTCCTTGTATGAATGAGGTGTGAATGGTTGCGTGGATGTGAATGGTTGCGTGGATGTGGCGTGGATGTGGAGAGGAGGGTGCCAGCTCAGGTGTGGCCTCGTCACCTGACCGTGGATCAAAATGACGAGGCACCTTATAAAGAGCAAAGTCGTACTTTCACCTTCGTGGTGCTCTGATCCAAACGAAAGACGCTCTCTATTGACTTAATTCGCACTGCCAAAAGGCATAGCGAGCTTGGCTTGTCCAAGTGTCATATAAGCAACAACACAACAACAAAATTTTTAACATACAGTCACACTCATCAGGTTGGTTTTCAGTTGGACCGGATATAGAATCCACTAGCTTTTTAAGATGACATTGATGCCTTCACATATTCAAGCTTCTACAACTCTTTTTTTTAATAAATATAGATTTTTTTGCTCTTTTATTACGTCTTATTTCCAGCTAACTATTTTTGCCAATTCAAAAACAAATAATATAACCGCCTGGTTAAAAACGGTTTCTTGCGTGGTTGCGATTTAAATTGACATCCTCCATCTCGAACTTTCACACCATAGTAAAGGAGAGAGACAATAGGCTAATTACCGGATAAAACTTTTATTAACATGACAATCTTTGATCACGTGAGATAGAAGCCCGATTGCCAGTAAGATTCTATAAAATCAACACTTATTTTATGTAAATGAAATAAGATATAAAATTTTATTAATATGAAAAAATTTTTAATAGAAGCGTAAAATGTCTAAAAATATTAATCATATTCATTATTTAAAAATTACCAAGAAAATGATTTTTTCAATGCGCTAAGTATGACTCAGCATATATATTTTGAAAGACTTATCTTCATACAAATTTACACAACTGGCTTTCTCACAATAATATTTAATTTAGAAGAAAAAATCTTTTAAAACACGATAAAAATGTCTTTCGTAATTCAAAATCCAGACTTATTTCTTGAAGGACGGCTTTCGCAGTCACCTGGCAGGAATTCTAGATTTTAACACAATTCGCGAGTCCCGCCGAAATGGCCTTCAGTCAAGGATTCGTCCCTCCGTAGAATATTCCAGAAGGGTGACAGGTGGTTGAATGGATTGCCCCATGCATTACGCACCATTGTGATTCAATCATTGATTGCATAAAAGTGAACAACAAAATTAAATAATCAATCGATCAAGAAACAGATAAATGTTTCTTAAGTAAAAAAAGTGTTTAGAAAAAAGTTTCATTAAGAATGAATATTTGTGTGCATATTAAAAAATAAAAAATAAAAAAATCTATGTGTTAAAAATCAAGTAATTTTTTTAAATATTAATTAAACCTAAATATTTAGAATGTGATGCGGACATTAAAGTCTTGTAAATATATGTGTTGTTGTTGTTGTTACTAATGACACTTGGACAAGCCAAGCTCGCTATGCCTTGGCTATGGGAATTTAGATCAGTTGGAAGCGTGTTTCGTTTAATCAGAGCACCATGAAGGTGAAAGTACGACTTTTGCTCTTCAAATCCTCCGACAGATGGCAGCACCAGAGGCATCTACTGGCTCAATTGTGGCATTGATCTGAAAGGGGAGTGAATTTCTCCAGACTATTGCACCCAATGGTAACAGCTCAACGACCGACCACAGGACTTTCGATTCCACAGATTTAACGAGCACGTATATCACATGTACTCGATGGGTCTTTGGCGGCATTGGGAATCGAACCCCACCCTTCCGGATGGAAGGCCGATACCCTAATCACTAGGCTACCACGGCCATATGTATTTATTTATATATATTTTGCCTGAAGGTAGATGTGTTTTTAAAAGACGCTTGCGTATTTGAATTAAAGTACGTCGACGTATTCTATTATTTAAAATCATCTAAATATGCTCAAATGATGAAGTAGGTCTTACTGTTTATTCATTTTGTATTCTCAATACTTATATATAAATCATTTTTAAAATTAAACGATGATTTTATTCCTTTACACGAAAGCTAGATGTTACCAATATACATATTGATGCAAATTTGAGCATAATAAAGCAGCAATACTTATACTTAAATACATGTATCGCACAATTCATATCAATTATTCTATAAAAACATATTTCTCTAAAAAAATGATTGAATAAAAGAATGAAAAAAATTCGGAATATTATCCGAAAACTACTTTTGTGATATCATTAACAGATGGTAAGTTTCCCTGTCACACCAAGCAACAAAACGTTTCTTTTTTCATTCATTTATTTCAAAATGCATTTTTGTAATATTTTAAGGGGTGCGGGAGACCAAACTACAGAGGCATCGGCGAAAGTTTGTAGGTCATTACTATTCAAAATCTGTTTATTTATATTAAATTAATTTTTTCTTAACGATAACCATGAATAACGATTTTATATTTTTGTCGAGAGCAGTTTCTTCAGTTTCTAGTTGTTTCATGCACACTTACCACACTTCAGTGATTTTGACTGGTGATAAACTTTAAATTAACCGAAATTTTAGATAAAATGTATTAAGCCAAGCCACAAACAAAGTTTTTTTATCTAATAAAAATTTGATATGCAACAATAAATTTTAAGAGAACATACTTCGATAATAAAATTATTGTCTTATGCAATTTAAGAGATATCTGTCATTATTTTCAAACATTTTTCACATTTATTTAAATATTTATTTTATCTGAAAACAGTCATTAAAATATTTTGTCTTCAGCATATTATTTTGTGAAATTGGAAAATAATTGAACAAAAATACCTTAGTCTCAGTAATTTCTTTTTCATATAGAAACGAATTATCAATTAAAATTCTTAATCTATAATTTCTATAATTAATAATGATAAATTCTTAATTTAAAGAAAATCTTGATTTCCATATAATCGATACATTTTCCCAAGTATTTATATTAATAGCAGTCTATTTACATTAATCATGTCACCAAGTCTTTAGTCAAAAAATTATATGAAAACATTTAAAATTGTCTGAGAACAAGAGAAATTATAAGTTATTCAAATTTATTAGACAGAATTTTTCCACGTCGAGCTGCTAGGTAAATTTTTACACATCTTTTTTTTTTTTTTTTTTGGATCAATATCTTGAAAACATCTTGTTCGAAATATCCATTCATTCTATTCTTCTTAAACTATTTTTTCTCGCTGAAGAACATAAAATCACAATAATTCTGCTTGAAGACATTGTAAAGATAAAAATATCACCATAGTTTTAGTGCTGCCATCTATTCAATTTACTTAGAAATAAAAATCGATTTCAAAATAAGTATTTATTGTATTGTATTACGCTTTTATATGTTTATATTTTCCTGTAGTAATTTTAATATTCCCAAAAGCACACTTAAAAACCAAAAAAATTATTTTAAAGTTTTATTAAAAAACTGGTATTTTTTCACTATACTCCGCTTATGATACTACAAACATGTTTCTTACGGAGAAGCGAAAGTAGCATAAAGTAGATATGATAATTTTAAATGTTCAAAATTTTGTTTTAACCCCTTAACTGTGACATATATTTCAGGAAAATGCACCAAAAATGGAAATTTTTTCTGACTGCTTAATTTTATTCTTTATATTATTATAAGAATTAGAAAATGATTTTTTATTACAAAAATAAAATTTTAAATACAATAACTATAATATTTATAATTTTTACATATACATAAAACATTTGATTACACATACATCTTATTCATATTTAGCAAATTAAACGAAATTTTGATGCTAAATGTAATATAATTAGTATAAACTAGTATAATATAAAATCAATATGATTTTCAATACATACATTTTACAAATCTTTTACAGTATGGTATATCCCAAAACAAGGTACTGTTCAAAAGCCAATATATCGCACTTTTTACAATAAACTCTTGTCTCATGCCTTATTCTCTTCCCTTGTTCATCGGTTTTACGACAGCCTATAAAACACTGCTTGGTTGAAGTAGATTTTTCCCCATGGATGGGATGTGTTCTGGAAAGTGTCGACCTGTGAGGCGCAGTAAGCTTACACTAGAACGCCCTGGTCCTGGTAGCTGAACATTTGGTTTATTGAGTTCAACAATTAATTTTCTCTGAAGTTCATATTATTTTTCGCACTTCCTACTAAAGTATACAAAATAAAGGAGTTATTTATATAACGTCTGGTGTAGGAGATGGAAAAATATTTTCTAGTCATATTTTTTACCTCCTTTTCTAACGACTGGGTAGTCTGTAGAATGTTGATCAACTTTATCAACACCTCCCATAGTGCTGTAGTCATGGACTTCCTTTGGTTTCAATTTTTCTTTTTTCTTATATTTAAACTCAATCATTTCGGTGGTATGGACTGAAGAAAGCAAACAAACATCCTTTTTATTAGTCCATCTTATAGCAGTAACTTTTCCACATTGAAAAGCAAGAACGTCGCCTTTTTTTTTTTTTTTTTTTTTGTATAGAAATTTTTAGTATTTGATCTCGAGGAAACTAAACTATACTCCTCATTGGTGTATGAATCAGACATTGTGAAAAAAGAAAATTATTTCCAAAAAAACTCACCAAAAAGCAACCGAAACTAAATTAGAAAGCAAAACTCTGTTTTTTTATCGACCCAAGCATGTCTTTGTTTATCTGATCAGCTGACAACATCCACATTTTGCCTCCCCCAACCGAAGTCAGAATTGGTAAAAAACTAGGACCACTTGTGTCATTTATTAGGAAAATATGAAATAAAGTATCCTAAAATAGAAACGATGAGCATGTAAGACTTGGAAATTTCGACGTTTTAAAGTTTGGCTATAGTATTTTTCTTGTGGTTTTTTAAAAAAAAAGATCAATTATGCCTTGTAGAAAATAGCAATCATTTTTTGATCATATGAACGCGTTCGATGTAATGTGGATTTGTGATCATTGCATGCAGAAGAATACGACGAACCGACATGTGTCGATTGCATTCACCTCGATGCACCAATTCACGTGATGACAGGCAAATTGTGCGTATGCCAATGACGGATATTCAGCCACATTACGAACCATAGCACAGCACATTCAGTCTGTAACACATCTTATAGTGTCTGCGCGTACTCTTCGATGCCGTTTACAACAAAGTGGTCTGTCCGCAAGACGTCTATTGCTTCGTCTACCCTTGACGCAGAGCCACAGACGTCGCCGGCGCCAATGGTGAGATGAAAGAAGGATGTAGACGGCAGAATGGAATGAAATTGTCTCGACTGATGAGTCACGCTTCTATCACCAACACCACGAAGGTCGCATTCGAGTCTGGGGGCACTGTGGAGAAAGGATAATAGCTGCGTTATGCCCCGCCACACTGGTTCTGCACCAGGTATTATGGTATGGGGTGGTATTGGATATCACTCTCGCATTCCTCTAGTATGCATTGTCGGTACTTCTAACTGCCATCGCTACATCTCCGAGATGTTGGAACCAGTTGTCCTTCCTTACCTTCAGGGCTTGCCTACAGCCATATTTTTACAGGATAATGCTCGACCACACGTAGCACGCATTGTCCAAGGGTTCTTCATCAACCGCCAGATTAAATTGCTTCCCGAATTTTTTGTCGACAGAAAACATGTGGTCCATGGTTGCTCAACGATTGATCTGGATTATATCCCCAGTTGCCACACCAGATCAACTTAGGCAACATGTGGAAACAGCTTGGTCTGCTGTACCCCAAGAACACATCCAAATTATCTTTGAATCAATGCAGAGGCGTGTGGCAGCAGTGATCTCCAAAAAGGACTGCTACTCTGGCTACTGATTTTGGCAGGAACCACACTTCCCAGAAGTTTATAAATTTAATTATTTAATACTTGTTCAACATGTTTATTCTTCAACACTTAAGATATTATCATCTATTTATTATATGTTACTAACTGAATCATAGTGTACACTATTTTTTGATCTTCCCCTCCTATAATTTATGTGGAAAATAAGAATTATACTTTTAAGATGAACAAAATTTGATCATAATTTATAAATATGGTATACACTTTTAATGTTTTTCACTATTACATTTAACGTATGTATGCGTTGCAAATTCTCTCTACTCCTATAGACAACCTCACAGTGACGAGAGGTCCTTCTAGAGAGCATTCTCCTCACGAGATCACCCGAATGCTGTTCTATCGTTTTCAGCTGATGGGTGCAAGCAAATCTTGAGGTTTAGTCAGTCTACAGCCCTCGTGGTTCCTCGTTCAAATGAAGCTGTATATTACACTTGATCATAAGCCAATCGTCCTTCTTGGTTGCTGAGACTCACAGCACAGATCAGCACGTTACAGCACAGATCGCGTCCGAGTTACAACGCCGAATCAGGACCGGTATTTGCCAGTTACTGCCAAAAGAAACAGACGAAGCACAGCATCAGACCTGTCTCGTCAGATCTCTTCAGCTACTCGCATGACAGCTTCAAGGCAGGCCGTGTATAGACGCTTAGGGCACATTGGTCTATATGCTCGTAACACTGTCAGATGTGTTCGACTTACCACAACTCACCGTATGAAGAGGGCCAGGTATCCGTTACCACCAAGAGAACACCATTGAACCACACCGTTATGGTGGTGCACGATTGCTCGTTTGGAGAGGAATTATTCTGGGTTCCAGAATAGTTCATTCTGCATGTTCAGAATATAGTCATGACAGGCCATATCTATCGGGATGTCATTCAGGAATAACGTTTCTTTCGGGGCGCCATGGGTGAAGAATTTTTGCTTATGGATTACAACGCCCGTCCTCATTGTGCAAACATTGTAGACGAATGCCTTCAATCGGAGGATATTATCTGTATAAACTGGCCAGCATACTCACTGGACTTGAATCCAATAGAGCTTGTGTGGGACATGCTTGGCCGACGAATTTCAGCCCGTCAACCCCCTCCCATTGTCTACCGGAACTTCGGAGAGCATTGCTTGATGAGTGGTGTAATATTCCCCAAGATCAGATGAATAATTTGATACTCAGCTTGCCTAGGCATTGTACGGCCTGTATTGAATCGTCTGGGTGAATACTCTATGTATTAACCATCATACCAACCATGTTATATTTGTTTTTGTAAATAGATTCTTTTTTTAAATTTGTTTTACTGGGTAAAAATCGCAATTTCTGTTAATGTTAAACATATAGCTTATTTTTTTTGCTCTTTACCTTTCGTTTAATAAATAGACTTGACAAATAAGTCATATTTATTTTGCTTTTGTCTCTTTCTTTGCCTGAACTTGCATTATCCTTAATTTATGAATATGAGTCTAGATATCATGCCTTGTTTGGTGCTGATCAAAAAAGTGGGATTTTTCAGAAACCAATCTTTTTTTTTTTCTTCCTTTACCAATCTTTCACTGAGGAAAGCTTTTCAGTACATGTCCATAAAAATGTTTTAATCGTCTTGAAGTTTATTTTATCTAGAGAGTATTATCTGATTTTTATTGAAACCCAGTGAGTACAATTTTTCTTATAATATACTTTCTTACATCCAGCTCTTTTTGTCATTGTTAAATTACATCCAGCTATGTTTGATCAATTCACGAAAGTTTTAATCTAGGTACTGTCATACATTGCCACGGCATGACTCTGATCATGCCAGGGTTTGTTCCACGGCAATCGTTTTTAGTTTGTTTTTTTTCTTGTTGCGAAATATGTAGACATTTGCTACAAAAAAATCTAACCATGATGTCTCATAAAAAGAAATCATATTCTTTAAAAGATAAACATAGAAGTAATACAGACTTATGAAAGCTAAGAGTTTCGTAGAATCTAATGTCACTCCTTTACGTATGACGTTTCAATGAGAAGAGAATGCTAACTCAGATAATGATCACGTCATTTGACTGTTGTAAAAAAAATATGATGCGGTGGCTACGTTTAGCAGCTTTTCAATCAGTACCTGAAGCTGACACCCGGAAACTAGGGATTGGAACTAGTTACTTTTCTTGAACGTATCATGTACTAACTACAGTTACTTTTAAAGTAACAAGTAGTTTACGAATTGCAGTTTGTACTTGTTACATATTTTTTGTACTGCCATCTATCGGATTCAAAAATAATGGCAAAGTTTTTTTATCAAGATATATAAATAAATTGAATGTAAAATAAACTTATAATAAATAAATTAATAATTAATTAAAACTAAAAAATTAAATCTATATTATTTTATAAAATTACATAAAATTAGTTAATATAATTAATGTTACATTAAATCATTATCATTTATAAATAAGCTTCACTTAAATAGTAATAAAAAGAGCTTATGTGATAATCTGTAAAAAAATTATTCTCATTATTTATAAAATATTTCATTAATTGCAATTTTTTTATTTTTTTCCTGTAATGCTTTAATTTCTAGTATGAGGCAAATAAATATAAGTTATTTCCTCTACAAATCATTTTTGTATGAAAAATTTTGAATTTATAAATTTTCTTAAACATATTTCCTTGAATATAAAAAATCATAACCTTTTGTTATTTATATTTGTTTTCAGAATTTATATCTGTTCTAAGTAAATTTTCAAATTACTCGATTGTAATTTTCAAAGATCTCCAATTTTAATTAAAATATAAAATTAGATGAGATAATATAATTTCTATTTTTCAACATAATCAGCTTAATTTTTTGTTTGAATTTAGTAAGATTATGTATAATAAATATAATTATATAAATAAATTTTTGTAATTAACTTTTAATAGTTAGCGAAGAACTGTAAAGTGGGAGGATTAATCAATTATAAAGTGGATTTTTCTTAAAGTTTGCTTAGAAAAATACAGCAATTAATTTTAAAAGATCAACTTAAACTGAATTTCTTGTATTTTTCTATTATTAAACATTAACGAGACAATCATAGTAAAATTTATTGATGTACAATTGATAGTAATTTTTCTTATAAAGGACGCTGATTTGTTTGTATTTTTATGTAGTAGATGAACCAAATTTTTCTAATAAAAATTCCCTTAACTCACATATCTTGTTTTAGTTTTCCTGAATCTTAAACGATTTATGGATACATACAGTAGCTTTGTAATTATTGATAGTGTTTAAACAAATACGATCATAATCCCATCGTCTTTTTTCGCATTAAGAAAAAGTCATAGAATTCTGTAAATTTTAATAATTATTTTTCGAAATATGAAAGAAAAGCAGAATATATTGAATAATGTTATTTTTCAAGATCTTAAGTAAACATTCAGAATAGGTGGTAAATAACACAACGATTTTCAAATATGGCCGCCACGCACGCGTAGACCTATTAATAAGTCTGCGCATTATTTTATTTTCCTTCATTCTCAATGGTAAATGCTGCAGCCGCCGTCCAGCGACCACTCTATCAGCAGTCGACAACGGTGTAGTGCACAATATGTGGTAGAAAATACAGTGACCGTTTCATGTGTAAGTTACACTAGCCTCTCGAGACTGACCCCGGAGCCTCGGCTCCCAGAAGATTTTGGCTATGATTCAGTGACTTGGCGATGTAAAGAAAGCGATAAATTTTTCTGGCTATGAAGTTTACCTCTGTGTTAAACATTGCGGATTTTACAATTATGTATTCCGTTTTTCTTTAGAAAAATGTATCGATTTAGTATTGTTATATTTTTATTAATATAGTTATAAAAATATAACAATACTAAATCGACACATTAAGTATTATTATACAAAATAATAAGTATTATTTAATTAATTCTTCATGAATATAATTTCTTTGTATTATGAGAACAATGGATGCGTGCGTATTGCATTTACATAATGTTTTCTTCTCTAAAGATTTAGCGACTTAGTATTGCTATATTTTCATAAAAATAACAAAGAATTTGTTTATTAATTCATTGTGAATATAGATTCTATGCATTATTAGAAAAATTAATTATTTATTCATAGATAATTTACTATTGTATACAAATATGTAAGTTGCTATGCTTATTAAGCAGACTATGCATAATCAAGCATAAACCACTTTTGACATAATTATTACAAGCAAAGTAGCTGAAAAATATTTTATACGAAATTCTTCTAATTCAGATTCTTAATTTTCATCACTGTTCAAATTCATTGTCATCATCATGAAGTACATCCTCACTGGATTAATCAGTATCTACTGCAGAAGTATTTATCTTTGAGAACTTGAAGAGTTCTATCTTTTTCATTTCCAGTTAATTTTATGCTTGTACACTATTCCTTAGAAATACACTGCTGGACAATTGCTAAGGACGGATAACACTATCATCCACAGCAACCACAAAATGAAAGGAAGCAAAATTTGGAAAATCAGAATGAGTGCGGTATATAGTAAGAAGAAGTATGCGTATGCAAATTTTTTTCTTCGTCTGTTCATCACGTGATAGCGTTCATAAGAGCTTTAAGGGTTTTGACGCGTGTGGACAGTTGTTGTTTCAAGTCAAAGTTTTACAGGAAAGATATAATAGATGAACTTGAAATTTTTAGCATGTCTTCCTGACATCACTTAGATGATTTTATGCGTGGCCGAATTATTGGAAAGATCGAAGAAGGTCGAAAAATAACAGATGTTGCCAGGGAGTTCGACATCGCTCACAGCGTTGTTTCACGGCTGTGGAAGTCATTTTAAACTACTGGAATGTGTAGTAAACGGCACGGGGGAGGTCGTGTTAGAAGTATGACGCCTGCCGAAGACAGATATATCGTCCTATGAGCAAAAAGGAACAGGCGCACCACAGCTCAGCAGGTGGCAAATCAGTTTCTTGCTGCCTCAGGAAAGCAGATCTCCCGAAAAACTGTTGCCAGACGTTTAAGGGGAGGAGAACTATACGCCCGCAGACCTGTTGTGTGTGTCCCATTGACCAGACAGCACCGTACTGCCTGTTTACAATGGTGTCTTGAGCATCGCAATTGGACTGAACAGGACTGGGCATGCGTACTTTTTCTCAGATGAGAGTAGGTTCAGTCTGTCATCGGATTGTAGACGCCAAATGATCTGGCGCGAAAGTCGTACTGCTTATCGTCCAGAAAATATCCAGGAAAGGGACCGATATCCGACATGCAGTGTCATGTTGTGGGCCGGCATCATGATCAATGGCCTCACGCCCCAACATGTGGTTGCGAATGGGACTATGTCGGGCCAACGATACATTAATGAATTTCTACTTCCTCATGTTCGTCTTTTCCGTGGTGCTGTCAGTGATAAATTTGTTTTTATGGATGACAGCGCAACATTTCATCGAACACTTGCTGTTCAGGATTGTCTAGACAGTGAGGGAATTCAACGCCTCGTATGGCCATCACGTTCTCCAGATCTAAACCCCATTGAAAATGTGTGGGATGCTTTGGGGAGGCAAGTTGCTGGTTGAAACTATCCTCTGACAAACAAGAACACCCTCATCCATGCACTCCCAGAGAAATGGGATAAATTGCCTCAACAGCTGCTGGATAATGTTGTGCAAAGTATGATACGACGTGTGGAATGTTGCATCACACTCCACGGTAGACATATCCCGTACTGATACCTTTCTTCAAGGTGCCTGTTGACTTTTAGATGCATTGTTCCATTTTTCCGTATGCAGCATCAAATGAACATTTTTTTTCTTTCAGATGTTTCACAGCTTTTGTACTTTCCAGAACAATAAATATTCTGTATTCTAATGTCTGAACAGTGTGGCAACTATATTTTATCCTACTAGGCCTCATGTGTCGCTTAATGTTATGCTACATTGCAATTTGTGATCCGTCCTTAGCAATTGTCCAGCAGTGTAAAACATCTAACAAGAATATGAAAATAATCTGGAACACAAAACTGAGCTGCTTATAAAAGAAAATTGGAAGCAGTACTTGCAGCACTGAGTCATCCCAATGTTATATGAATTCTGAAAAACGTTTACTGCATATGAAGAAAGAAAAGGCAGGTAATAAACAAGAATGCCCATTCCAAGGATATACTTTAAAGATGATTGATTACAGATAAATAGTTTTCCCGGGCATTTTGATTTTCAAAACATGAGATGACTATAATCTACATGCTCTTCAATGAGTTAATATACAGAATATCCACTGATGAAATGAATTTAAACATTAATTTTATTTTTCATTTATTTAATTAAAAGCATATGAATTTCATTTGTTTATGAGAACTTTTATAAAAAAGAACTAAATCTTTACTTCTGAAAATTTCAATAAAGAAGCTAAAGTTACGAAATCATTAGTTTTTCGTAAAAAAAAGATAAAAATAAATGAAATATGTATATTAAATAATGTGTTCCATTTCCAATTGTGTTATACGCTGAAAAGAAAAAAATTTTAATTCTGAGAATGTATAATTTAATTTTGTAAATTACCAAAACCCTAGTTTTTGTTAGTGTTAATGTCTTGAACCAATTTTCACTTATTTACTTGAACTTTAAAATGAAATTGTTTATTTTTTATGCATAATGGGAAATTTTTTATTTAATATAGTAATTTTGTTTTTTTAAAAATTCTTATATTCAATTTTTTCTTCCAAAAGGATAAAATACAAATATATCGAATGTTTTTATCTTCAAATATTGTTGTAAAAATTTTTTTCATATTGTTTAAATTTTTTTCTCCTCTTTGAAAAAGCTTTTAATACTAAGCGATATTATTCAGCGTTAGTAAGAATAATTTATAAAAAATATGAAGTATGTGAGGAACTTGATATGTAAATGATGCACAGAAAGAATTATTTTGTCGATTCAATCAGGATATCCAATCTATAACTTAATTAACAATGTGCAACCAAAAACTATTCAATGAAAACTATCAAAAAAATTATAAACATGCATACTTATTTTGGATTTATGTATTTTTGGGAACATTTATCTCAATTTTTAAACAGTATTTCAAATGTTATGTTCAACAGTATCATTTTTTTGGGAATGAAGAATTGTTTAAGCTCAACAATCAACTGAGATTTCGTTCTTTCTTATTTTTTTTTTCACCAAATGTAGAATAATTATTATGTAGATTGCTTAGCTATATAGTCTTATACAAACCAAAAATTGTGTTCATAAAAATTTATAAATAAATATCTGTTAAATATGCAAACAGTTTCTCTTGTAAGCTTTAGTTATCTATTTTTTTATAAATAAATCCATATAAAAAGTTAAGAAAAATTTTATTAAAGTTTTAAAAATGATGAATAAGTTAATTGTTTTTAGAGTAAATTTAATTATACAGAGTGCAAATAATAAAATAAAAAAAGTACAATCAATGCAAAACATATTTTGAAGTTAAAAATTTCTTTTAATTTTCACATGAAACATTATTTTGTATAGACAATTAATATTTTTAGTTTTAAGTTTAAATAATGATTTAAATAGATGATGTTTTCAACAATAAACTTACATAATGCCAAAGGAACATACATAATATATAAAAGTTTCTTTTCAAGAATATAATCTTTACAAGTAAACATGCAGTTTTTTAAAAAATTTTACAAAATTACATTCCTTTTAAATTTTCGGTAAAAAATGCATATAATACAGTTACAAATTGATAATAGTATATTCCTGAAATTTATATCCAAGTTAACCATCTAAAAATATCTGTGTAATTTTATGAGCTACATTAAGTTTAACACAATTATGAAAATAAAAAAATATATGTTTCAATACTCTGAATAAAATAAACATTATTTTCTTAAATACTTTATTATTAAAAAAAATGTTAAGAAGCATTTGTTAGTTCTTTTTGTATTAATTTACATTAATAAATCTATCCAATTCTTGAACACTGAAATATTTTCTGTAAATTAAAATTTTGTTTACATAAAAACATTTTTTTTTATATCGCCAAAAAATTTTAACGTAAAGTCATATTTTAAAGTCTAAACAATGATTTTAATTTTCAGTGTTATTAGGAGATCACATAATTTGTTTTATTTTTTGGGCCTTTTTTGACGGTAATCTTCGCTGTATTTCAAATTTTTTATGACTTTTTGAATCGAATTACAGTATTAATTGTGTATTGCGATTTATAATAGTAGAATTTTTAATTTAAAAGATAGACTATCTACACATTAAATAAATAATAAAAATTAATTTTGCAGTTTTTTAATTAAAGCTCGTTAAAATAACACTCTTATGTATGCAAGAAAATTTTTTTAACAAACATGACACAAATTTTAATTAAATTAAAAAAGAACAACTTGAGCTAATAAATTTATAATAAAAAAAAACTACTTGAAATAATGAAACCAGACGTTTGTCATGTAAGCGTGGTAAAGAGACATTAATATTTTGTTTGATATATTTATTTGATATATTTAGTGAAAAAAATTTATTTAATTTCACCCTCAAATTTTTACATATATTTCATTCCCATTTATGTTTATAATATCTTTATTAAAATACAAAAATCAGAAGGAAATGTGATACTGAGTGTCTCTTATTCATATAAATGAGAAAATTTATAAATATTCCCATTTTTAAAAAATATAAAACTTTTGGATATTCAAATAGATGAGATGTATTCTTAAATTGAACTACAGATGTTCAATATTTGCAACTTGTGATTTATCTTATTTAAAATTTTTAATTAAAAAATAGACAATGTAGACACTAAATAGCAAAATGTTTTTATTCTGCTGTTTTTTTATTGAAATTTATATTACATACAAAGTTTATTAAAACAAATCATGTGTGCAAAAAAGTCTTTAAGCAATTTTTATTTTGAATTGACAGAAATTTTAATTTTGGCTTTGGAAAAAAAAAAAACCTTGAGTTGCTAATTTATAATCAAACCATGATAAAGTGTCAAAAACAATTTAGTCAAGTTAATTTTATCATGGCAATAGAGGAATCAGAAGGAAACGTGATAATGCAATTCACACTTCATTGTTACTTGCATATTATCCCATCCACCTTATCTGCGAAAAAATAAATGTCTTCAGCACCATATAAAATACAAATAAAGTTGTCATCTATTTCTATTTTAAATATGGCACTAACATATAGGTAAACTATTCCGCTTTTCCTTCATATTTCGAAAAAATATTAAAATTTGCAAACATAAATAAACACATCGACTGACACGAACCTCATTTCAAATTAAACCGGGGAATAAGAAACCAAAGGGTTGCTAAAATTAAGTCTGAACAATAGTCACATTTTATTCCGCCAAATTATTGCAACTACTCTCTTCAAGTGTGCGTGCGTTAGAATTCCCATTAGCAGCCGAAGTTCCGGGCCCGGTCCCGAGACACTAGTGTAAGTTACTGGGCAAGAGCCGGTGAAAAAATTCGGTGTAAAGTGAGTTACCAATGACACCGGTAAATGGCCACTGTAATACCCAACGACCAAGATAATGGACCAACGACTTCCCCTTTGGTGACTTCAAAAAATGACAAACCATCTTGGAAGACTTTCCAGAACATTTTTTACACTAGATGGCGTAAAAAGCATCTCCAGTGCATATGATTGAATTTACTAACATTATGTTGTGTAGCATTTAACAGTTAATTCTTATGTTTTTGTAATTTCTAAGCATTTTTATTATAACTAAATGCCAAAATCATGCTTTTGTCCTGTCTGTAAAAGTGACTATCAATCGGATATTAATCAAAGAAAGAAGAATGGGGAACAACTACCAAGCTCTTTAGTGCACCAAACGTAATGTCAGAAAATACAACGTGCAAAATATACTTCATCTACTTTTATTTTCAATGAATAATTTTAGTCTTGATAAGTTAGTTTGTTTTAAAATGAATAAAATGTATGCATTTGTATTATTTTTTGCGATCTGGCATGCAATCGGCGATTGTATTTTGTTAGCAAAATATAATAATTTATCTAGTTTAGTTCTTTTTTGTAATCAAATAATTGATGGTTAATTAAAATGCAACTATTTCAGGTTTCAGGTTTTTTCTTTTTTATTTCTGGATATTGTATTGTGAAAAAATTTAAAAATCATTGTAAGTAATTCATCAAATATTTATATATCAATATAACTTTACCCCCATATTTCTCTATTGCCTTGTTTATTTTAAATTACTTTCTTTATTTATTGAATTAAATTGTATTTAGTATCAATACAAAAGCTAAAATTAAGTAAATCACTTAAATGACTGATTCACTGATTTAAATAAAACAGGAAAATATAATTATAACTTGGTATTTAAAAAGCTGATATACTCATAAGTAAACATATAATTCTAACTTTGTTGTTAATTTATTCTGCATATTATAATGTATTCTTGATTTAGGATCCAAACTTGCTTGAAAAATGGAGACGGGCAATTCCTTGGGCTGATTAGCAATTGTCTTCTTCAGATGTAGTGTGTTCTTTGCACTTTAAAGAAGAAGACTTAGATAGCTATTATACACAAAAGTGTTCAGATGGAACTGTAAGTTATTTGTGTTGTATAAATATTTTGAAATGCATAAAACATTTTTTAAAATTTTGTGAATATATGTGCTTAGGTGTGGAAATTGCCAAAAGGAAAGACAAATTTGATGAAAGATGCTATTCCAAGCATCTTCCCAAATTTCCCCAAGTACTTTTCATCAAGCACAAGAAAAAGAAAACTGCCTGCTGTTAGAAATACAGCAAAGAAAGTACGTGATAATTTTCCAAGATCAGTAAAAAATCAACCAACTTCTTTACATGGTCAGCAAGTTATTATTGTTAAGAAAAATTTATCAGTAATTGAATACTTAATGAATGGTTTCCAATCAAACTTATTTAGTTCTATAAATTTTTTATCGATTATTATTCAAAGCGTATTGAAATTTACAAAATGAAACTCAGTTGATTATTTTTGAAAAAGTAATCTCATTCAAATTAACTGTTTCATCTTAGCCAATTTGTAATTTTCATTCATAAAAATTGTTACTATTTAAAGATTTGTTGCTTTTAGGTGAAAGTTTTCTACGTGCATTTGATCAAAGAATGTCATTTGCTTTTATTTATAATTTATCCAATAAACTAGAATGGTAATATGAAATATATGTAAAAATTTTGTTAGAATTTATGATCTTAGAGTGAAGCATTTTTTTAGAATTTGTTTCTAATTATTTATTTAAAATTAAAAAAATCTTTTTTAAATTCTATTACAGAAAATATTATAGAATCATTACCTGAAATAGACCATGATATACTGGAATCCTCATTACCAACACCGGAATTTAATTTTGAATATTTGAAAACACAGTTACACCAGCATCTCTTTACGTCTGCTCAATGGTCATACTCTATCACAAGGGATTCTGTGGTTCTTTTGTTCTGGACAATTGATCATTGTTTAGAAAGGTGGATTGTAAGAAATGAAAATTTTAATGTCAAAGTTTGCTTACTATTATTCTATTTGTTGAAAGTAAATTTTTTCACGGTTACTTATTTTATTTACTAAGAAGCTTTCAATTTTATTAGGTTTTCTTAAAAGGAATATTAACTACAATTGGGAACAGTTGCAGGAAAGTATATGTAATTTGATTAAAAATGTGGAGAAGTATATTATCTGTGCTGATGCTAGGAATATGTAAGTAAAATAATTTTCTCATATTAAATAAAAGTAAATATTGTAATGTATTAAAATTACTCATTTTATATTTATAGAGGAAAAAACTGCTCAGGTTATGTTCCTAGGAATTTTTACATCTAGAAAACTTACTATGGATGGAAGTTTCTTTAAAGCGTAGAATAGAGGGCGCTTCTACCGTGGAGATCTAAAAAACTTCCGGCACGAAACTTTCTGTTTACTATTCCATAATTGTCATACTATAGTTCTTATTTTTTGTAGTTTCCATTGCTTTTTGAGAAATATTCATTTAAAAGTAATTATCCTATAAAATTTTTTGAAATGCAGAAAGCATATAAAGGCAGTAGTTGTTGCGTAGCAGTTGATTGCAATATGCGAGCTGGAACAAATTTACTTTCGCAAGTGAAAATGTTCAAATTTCCAACGGAACCCGAACGTAGGATTTTGTGGGAAAAGGCTGTAAATCGGCAAAATTGGAATGCAACGAAATTTTCATGTTTGTGTAACAAGCATTTTATTACAGGTAAATTTATTGAAACTTCATATATATATATTTAAACATTTTCGGTGCTTTTCCCTATTTTAGAAGTTTTAATTTCAGTATTACAGCAACCTTTGGCGACATTGATGGCGCCAACATAATATTTAAGAGTTTGGCGAATTCTCTATAAAATATGTGAAATAATCTAAAACTTATAACACATATTTTACTATGTTTAATTGCTCTTAATGTTAAAAAATTTTTTAATTTATATACAATATTATTAAATTTCTTTTAACATAAAAAAAATTTTTTTGCGGATTTATTTTAAAGTTTGCCTAGATATTCTTTTCTTGAATATATTTCTATAAAAAAATGAGTTTCCTTTATAAATTTTTAATTAAAATTAATGTTGGAGATAAATATATGAAGCTTAGTTTTAGAATGAGACTCTTTAATGATCGATATAGTGTACTGTACTAAAATGAGCATTGATTTAAATTGATATCTATCATGTTGAATTTCACCCCTTTATACATCTGTTGTAAGTATTAATGTTTTTACTTTTCTCTCCAATTATATACATATTTCTTTTTACATTATTACAGGGAAACCATCTAAGGATAAAAATCATCCTGATTATGTTCCATCTATATTTTCCCACATGCCACAATCTGAAGGAAAGATTGAAAGGTATGAAAGACTTTTAAATCGAAGTAAAGAATGTAAAAATAAAGCTCCCATGCTCAGTAAGTTTTCATATTGTTTATATCCAATAAATTTTTTGATAATTTTATTGTATAGTTTGAAGATATATTATTTGGATAATTGTTATGTAAAATAAGTTGCATTTTACTTTGAAATGAAAATTTATTGCAATTTGTGTCACATTAAATATTTTATTCTATTATTTTTTAATTAACTAAACAGATGCTGTATGATTTTTAGATCTTAGCAATACTTTTTTCTTAGTCAAATTTATTCCATTTAAAAATTAACTAATTCTAAAGATTTTATACAGATAATTAATGTAAAAATTAAGCTTAAAATATTCAAATTTAATACTTTTTATCTGTTCTTCACTTTTAATGTTGTGATTTTAAGGAACTACTTGCCTCATAATTACAACGATTATTCCAAGTATTACAAGATTTAATTTGACATTATATGAGAAGAATTGTTATGTAAATAATCAAAAAATACATTTTAATTATGTAATGTCTTTTAATGTATATAGTAATATTTTATCAGAAATCAATTCTTAAAAGTTAAAAATACAGTAATGCATTACCCATGCAAAATTATTAAAAGAGACTCCTAAAAAGAAAAAGTGTTGTCAATTTTTAGGCCACATTTTGTGAATTGAAAATTAACATGCTCTTCGTGTATTTTTTTGATGAATGAAGAAATGGCATACTTTTCATTACTAAAACCCCATCTTAATGACTCAGCAGTGACTGGTGAATTATACTGTATGATTGTGGCAATGAGTCCTTTATGACCCTTTTTGCAGCAGATCATTGGATGAAACAAGGAAGCTGTAATTCTTCCTTTCCTTTGTTTTATCCATTTACAATTTTTTTTCTCCACCTTGTGTCTGCTCTTCTATTGACTCAATATCAAATAATGTTCCATCCATATTTTTTAAAATAATACTAAGTCTTTTTTCATTGGAGAGGTGTAAGAGTATTGTTTCTTTTCTTATGATTTCAATTATATTTGGAATATCATCTTCAACTTCACTTGCAGAATCTGTACCCTCACTGTCTGTGAGTAAAGTGAAGATTGGAGCATCTGGTTGATGTTTCTGCAAACAAAAGGAAATAATTTATCAAAGCTAAATCAAACTACACTTGAATATATTTAAAAGGTAGCTATAGTTTCCTGTCATTGTAAATATCTATAATAAAAAAAAATTATACTTTGAGATTTTTCTTGTAAACACAACTTTATAATTATTATTATAATCAGTAAACTAAAAATTGAGAACCTTGAATTTGTAATTAAATTTACAATTGTCTGTAATCAAAATAGGTGCTTTAATAACAAAAAACAAATAGTTATAAAATTTATCTGATAATAATTACAAATTTTTCAGAATGATTCAATGCAATTATATTGATTTTTTTTACATTCAAAGATTACATCATAATTGCCATCAAATAAAACTTCTATCAATAGTTACAGTTTTTATGTACATTGCTATTGTTTCTTTTTATGAGAAAGAAAGTTTTAAAATTTAGCTATAAATGTTAATATTTATAATATATCCAAAATTATTTAAATACTTACCTTCACAATATCCAGAAAACTTGTATAAGCTTCAGCTGAAGGTAAAGATGATGAAATTGAAGTAGATTCTATTTTAGTCTTTTGATGACTGAAATTTATTTCTTAGGCAAGAACATGTTCTGCCTGTGAATAAATATATGAAAGATTTTATATTATATTTAATGGCATATTTGATTATTTAAATAATTTCAAACAAACATTAGAGAAATTGTTAGAAAAAAATTAGCAAGAAAACTATAAGTATCTTTTATAAACATTTTTATATTTTTCTGCTGTTTGTCAATTTATTCTAAATATAAATGTCCATTTTAAATTATATTTGCAGACTAATGATATATAATGTAGATTATGCTTGAAAAAACTATTTTGCTTTACAAATATTAAAAGCAAAAATATTAAATCATTATTAATAAAATATAAAATAATATTTCATATCTACATCTCTTAAGAATGACTTACCTTTTTTGAAACAGTCTTCCATAAACATGGCATTGATGTACAAGATGGATTAGTTAACCCTTCTCTCACAGCAGTTTCAACAGTTAATAATAAAGCTGAAACATAAGAGCAAGCTTCTCCTAATCTGATAATATAATTATTAATATATATATATATATATATATTACATACTCTTCTGGATACAAAATGTGACCAAATATCTCAGACTGGCCAGATTCTCAAGTATACATCTAAAATGTTTATTGTTTGAACGTTGTACAAAAATGTATCCCACTTGTAAAAAATGCTGTGAACATCCAGCCTCACCGAATCATATTCTGGATTGTGTCGGACTTTCCCGGGAGGATTTATCCTCAAATCCCTTGGTAGTCATTGACTTTCTAACAGTCAACAATTTAATGAAGTTGATCCGACAAATGTCAGATCTTTAAAAAGGATAAGCCAACAACAACATATATTACATAGAATAAATACAATTATTTTTTTAGAAGATTTGCTACAGTTATTAGTCTATTACTTCCACTTTTAAATTTACATCAAGCAAAATTTTTTAATATATAATAAACAAATATAAATAAGTCATACCTAGCCATACAAGTGCAATGTCCACTAATGACTTTGCCACTACACTCAATAATAGCCCATGGCATGTGAAATTTCTTAGATGTTTGACTTGCCTGCACACTACAAGTCATTATGCATATTTTTAGGCTTTCACATCATAGACTTTTCCACTTAAAAGAAAATTGTAGCAATCCAGTGCCTTATAATTTTCAAATGCTTCATTTGTATAGAAGTATTTCTTTACTACCAGATACATATATACATCCCCAAAAGAAACTTTAGGCCACATTTTGTACTTATTTGGTTGAAGTAAGAATTTTCTTAAATCTGCATCCAATGGATCTGGTAATCTTTCCCCAATAATGGTTAATTTTGTGATATACCGCTTTTTGGATTCTTCATCTAGATTGCTATAATAAGTACTACACATCTGAAAAACGTAAATTTAAGGTTTAAAATAATAAATTCAAACTATTATTTTATTTAAAAAATATTAAATACCATTTTATAAAATGTTCATTTAATATTTTAATCATATATTTAAAGTTATAATTTAAAAACTAATATTTACAATCCTTAATTTAATTAGCTATATATTAAATTAACTCATAAAAATAAGACTGAAATTTTAATTACAATAAAAACCAAGACTTGTTTAAAATTGCAATAAACAACAAGTAAATAAACATCATTACAATTTTGTTTCATTATTTACTCATTATTGATACCAATTCATATATTCTAGCATGATCAAGAAAATTTTTATGAAATTTATAATACAATAAAGGAAAGCATAAATACCTTGCTTAATATTTGAAATGATTTAAAGTTCAATCGCACGCAAAATATATTTCCTGAAATTTTGGAATAAATGCATAAAATTAAAAATTAATTAAAGAAGAAAATGATTAACAATTGAGATACATAATAACAAGAGTTTGAATGTGGGTTACGATACATCATTCAACAATTGATCCTAATATCGCCAATAAGAGCGATTCCTTGCAAAATATGGTAATCTATCAGGATTATTTAAGTAAAAATTTACGGGGTCACCACTGATTTTACTCTTATTAAAAATTATGATTTTAACGGATAAAATAAAGAAAATTTCGAAAACAGAAATAAATGACTAAAAATATTTAAATAAAAATTTTTGCGATTGCATTGATTTTCAATGGGAAGAGAGAAAACCGGAAGTATTTGAGATGGTTTCCGGTCAACTGAGGTTTGTTTTTGTTTACACTGAAAACTACTGAAGAAGTTGACATTGCTACCTCTAGTTGTACTCGCTCTGTCATTGGCTTTTTTGTACTTGAAACTGTTACTTTCCTTTGAATACATAGCTGCTACACTGATTACTTTGAAACAGATACTTCCTGTCGAGTACATTGTACATGCAACTATTTTAAGGATATTTGTTACTTGAAGTACCGAGTATTTGAAAAAAAGTGCTGAATACAGGTTGTTATACTGATTACAAAATACCGGTTACAGGTTTTTCTTCCTATCCCTACCGAAAAAGTGTAAACAAAACAAACAAGGGATTTGAGAAATTGTTATTTTGAAATTTCTCGAATTCTGATTATTACGTGAGTTATTTTAAGAAATAAAACTAATTTTAGGTAATTGTATTAAAAGTCATATTCTGATTAAAAAGAGCTTTGTGTAGGTCCTAAATATGATACTGGGAACAAATGAAGTATGTAAGATGCCATGTTAGGCTTCGTGGGAAGTAATCGAATTCAGTTTAAAATGTAAATAGTAACATTATTAATTCTTACGTGCGCCATATATAATAACAGGCGATGGAACTTTTCGATTATTACTTTAATATTAACGTAATCATAATATTTAAATGTAATCTTGATTAAGTCGCCGAAAGTATCGTCCAAGTTAAGGCGCTCGTGAATCAAATATGTTTACTTCTATGGCCCTAGCGATGATATATCTTAATGAAAACATTTCTCACTCCTAAAAATTAAAAGTGCTCTATACATTTTGGCTGGTCCCAAAACTGATTTTGATGTTCAATTTAAAATTAAATTAGAAGAATTGACAAATATTTTTAAAATCAAGTCTAACGGTATTTTTAAAAACATGTATTTACTGATGTACAAAAATATTTCAACGACAATAATATGTGTTAGATACGCATTTAGTTAACTGCATTCTAGCAACTTAACCTTTATGTTGAGTAATATTTTTATTATTCCAAAATTTCTGCTAAAGTTTTATTTATTAACCCAGAAATAAAGATTAAAATTTCACCTGAACAAAAATTTTTAGGATTGATGGCTAAAATAATTCCATAACATATTTTACGATATTTTCTTAAGTAGTTTACTGTAAAATGAATCAGAATTAAATAAGTACATATAAAATAAAAATATTAATACAATCTGTAAATAAAAGACCGTATAAATAATTCAAATTATCTTGGAAAAAATCTAATTTAGTGCTTCAGAACTGGGTCAGTTGCTGTGTAAGAACAAAAAAGCATTATTATGAACATTATATTTTTAAAATATTGCTTTTGAGTAAATACTTTCACTATAAAATATTGATACAATCAAACAAAACAGATGCACTAGACATGAAACAAATCAAGTAGTTGTAAATATATGGTAGAGATGAATTAAGGAGAATATATATAGATTTTTTTGATTAATGATTTTAAAGCAAAAAGATCTCTAATTTTTCTCAAGTAAAAATATTTAGTAAAAGACAACAAACATAAGTAAATTAAATAAAAATTGGGATGTTTAGTCGCATAAAGTTCATTTTTTTATGTGAAGTAAACAATGTAGAATGTAATAAGGTCATTTTTCTATTTTATTTTTAAAAATATAAATTACTTAAAACATTTGAGATATGATTTTTTGCTGACTTAATCAAGAAGAAATTAGTTTCTTTTTATTTTAAAATCTTTTAATAGTCTTAATGAGATTTTTTTAACATACCACTTATATTTAAGCTATTAAAAACATCTAATTTTACCATATGAATTT
The DNA here is from genome assembly GCA_037975125.1 of Latrodectus hesperus. NCBI lineage: Eukaryota > Metazoa > Arthropoda > Arachnida > Araneae > Theridiidae > Latrodectus > Latrodectus hesperus. Next base: position 95,799,015 of record CM075855.1, on the reverse strand, counting down.
AAGAGAACTTGTTTCAACTCTACTTTGTACAAATATTAGATAAATGTGTTGTTTTTTATATAAATGTTACATTTTTAAATATTGCATGTTTAAAAGGAAATTTTGAAAAATTTGCTGTACAAAATTACGTTAATATTACATTTGGTATATTTGAATTATTAATTTATTACTAATTTTATTGACTAAACTTTGGTCCTGAAAAATATTTGGAAATAAAAGGTTTTGCTTTCAGTAGTTTATTAAAAATATTTTTTTTTTCCTTGATCAAATTTGCAAATCTAATAAAGGAATGTCTTGCATTGTTATCATCAATATTAAATAAAGAGTACCTTTAAAAAAATACAAAATACTGAAACATTTTACCGTTTTTTCTTGTAAAAATATATTAACAAATGAGTTTTAGAGAGTAAATTAATTATATAAGTAATTAACCTCCCTACTTATAGAATAATTTCATGATGATTAATATGAAAATAAATTCTTACATTTTGTATCCTTGGAAGAAATATGCCATTGCTTTAATTTTTAACTTAAAAAAGTTGCAAAATTCAAATTTTAAAAATTAGATTCAGTAAGGAATTTATTTTTTCCGAAAAGCAACTATTTGTAAATCTAAATTTGTATAATTATAATGTATGTAATAATATGTATTTGTAAATCTAAATTTTATTTTTGAAAATATTGTTATAATATTCCATGAAAAAATTATTCTCCAAAAATTATTATTCTTTTATAGATATTGACATGAATGCCGATGATGATAAAAAAGGAGGTAATGCATTTTCCATCATGATTTATAATTTTATTTTTATTTATTTGTTGAACTTTAATGAATATTTACTTAATTATAATTATAATTTTAAAATTCATGTTATTTGGATTTAATGTAGTTTGCTGTTTTACTTATACTTTTATGAAAAAACAGAAAAATATCCCAGTGAATAAATAATTCTTGCATGAATATTGGTGTTTGAGTGACCTATGAAAAAACTCTGGTCTTAAGAGCTTGAATTTAATCACATTTGAATTCAATCTGAAAATAGGGATCATTGAAAACAGTTTTAAAGTAGTCAACTTAATTTTAAAGTATTTATAATTTTGAGGAAAAAAATTAAAAATTGTGAAGTTGTTGAGCTGCTGCCTCAAATCAGCTTTTGTTTATCTTGATCCCTTAAAAAATTTTTTTTGAACTTTTGAGTTTGGATTTGTAGAGAAAAATTTTATTTTCAATATTATAAAATTTTCTTTGGCATGCTGGAATTGTTCTCTGACAATGTGTCTTGTATCTCTCTATTTTTAAAAATAGAAAATTACTGTTGAAAGAAGACATTTTTCTCAATTACCACAGTTATAAGACTCTAGGATTAACTATTCTTGTATTCTGATATTGAAAAACCTAACATGGTTTATTTCATTTATTCATATGCAAAAGTAAGAATTTATTTATTTTTTAAAATTTTAAACTTAAACAAAAGTTAGAGCATCATTATTATAAAATTTCTTTTTGTGATAATAGTAAAATGATTTATTTATATACACTAACATGGATTTTATTATAAATATATTTTTTTCCCAGATAAATCAGTTCTCGAATCATCTAATGAAAATGGTGGTTAGTTTACAATATTACTAAATGCATTTTCTTAAATTTTTAAAATGTTTTTATTTAAAATTATAATGTGCAAAACTTTTTTAATTTTCCTATGCTAGTTTTTTATGATTCTTAATATAAACAATACCATCATGTATCAGGTTGTAATAAGAGTTTTCCATCGAGTAAAAAAATGCATGAAAACAGTACCTTTAATGCAGGTAGTAGTCATACTTGAAATCTGATTTACTGCCAATGCTTTGATAGATATTCAAAGTCTTCAGCCTTGAAAATTGGTGGCTACAAATCCTAAAACTTGTGAACTTCATTTCAAAACTCCAGTGTGGAATCAAAGATAGCATCAACAAGATGTAACCACTGGTTTGAAAAAGGTAAAAGTCTGAGGGAACATTGTTGAAGTGGTATGGTCGGTTGTGGCAAATGAACCAAATTGAATCCTGACAATATCCAGCCAATAAATAAAGACACATATGCTCTTGCATTGTCCTGATGGGACAGTACCATTTTGTCCCAGAACTCTGTTCAACAATTGAATTTGATAGCAGCATCAACACTGACTAGTATCTTGCTATACGTTTTATTATTCTGCCATTTTTAACAACTCTGAAAATATCACAGCAATCCCACCAGATACAAACTGTGCTTTGTGATACTACCAGTGGGCTCACTCAGCTCAGACCAATCGTCTTTTTGCCTTGTATTGTTGTAAATCTATTTTCATCACAATTCAGTCCAGAATTTTGTTCTTGCATTAATATTCAAACAGATTAGTGCAGGCTATACATCTGTTCTTATCTGCTTGAGTCAGCTCATGCAGCACCTTACAAATTTGTAAGTCAAGTTTATCTGATTCATCGAAGGGCTATTGGATGTAGTATTGTCGTCTAATTTCTTAGATAGCTGTCGAGTAGTAGAATACTAATTTTCTTCCATAAGTTCTTACAGGAAGGCCTCATTAACATCAGTAGGCCAGACAGAGAACTTAGCTTCTTAAATATCATAGTCCTAGTTTTTGAACTTTAGGACCAAAACTTCACGGTGTCATGATAAAACCGTATTACCTAAAGCTGAACACATGATTTAGTGACATTTTGTTGCTGGCTTTTTGCAAAAAGAATTGGATATAAATGATTGTTTGATTCTAGTAGCTTGATAATTCCATTTCAAACATTTTGTTCTTAATGATAATATGTTTTTACTAATCTCACAAGACAGTGCTCTGGATCAAATCTCTTTTCAAATACCAAACATTGTCTGGCAAAATATAAATGAATATACCATTATAAACTGTTTGTGCAGATGATATTAGTGGCAGCAGAAAACTTTTGTTACAACCCAATATTTTTTAATCCTACACGTAATTGTGCATTTAGGAATTCTATGTATTCTTGAATACATGAGTTTTGATCAATATTTTAAAATGCCAATCAGTTGCAAAATATATTTGATTTTCTAAACTAATACAAATTGTCATGAAATGAATAATACAAACCATTTTTAAAAGTATCAAGATGTTGATCATGCCATGTATATAAGTGAAGATCTTTAAAATTTTTTAAATTACTGGAAAAAAAGTTAATCTTTGTTCCCATTAACTCTAATGTATTTGATTTGATTAATATCTGGAAAGTGAAAGTGCTAGAACATGAAGTTAAATATATCAGCTTATTCATTAAACCATTGTTGCATTGTTCTATTCTTGTAATAAGGAGCATTGCCATGATAAAGAATTATTTTTCATCTGAACTTTTGACTCAATAAGCAGATTTAATGGATTTGTTCATGTATTCTGCTTGACTTCTGACAATATATTCGACATCAGTTTCAGGTCAAATATACACTCACTTCCAAAATTTAAGCACGAAGATGTAGAATGCAAAAAATCATCAGATATTGCTTTGATCGACACAAAATTCGACAGGAAAGTAGCATATATATTTATGCATAAAATAAAATCAATAATTATATACAAAAATGAAAAAAAATATTACATTTTTGTAAGTTATCAGATAATGACATACTGGAGATTTAAACAGAATTATGTATAAAGTGAAAATAAACAGCATAAAATTATAAAAAAAGTGCATTAATAGGGCATGTGATCCCCCCTTATCTGTATACAAAGTTTACACCTTGTGACCATGCTTTCAATTAGGGGGTCAACCACTGCAGAATTAAGCAATAGCCATTCTTCTTGTAGAGCAGTTACCAACTCAATTAGAGTTGCTGGGAAACATGAAGATACAGCACGGTCTAGGGCATCCCAAAGATTTTCAATGGGATTGAGGTCGGGTGAATATGCTGGCCACGCCATATGCGCAATCCTTTCCATCTCCAGATAGTCATCGACGATGTCAGCTCTATGGGGATGTGCGTTATTATTCATTAAAAAAAAGTAGGGCCAATTGCTGCAGTGTACAATCTTACAATGGTTTCTAAGACTTCATATCAATACCAGACAGCCGTCACAGAACCCCCTTTGACGCGTGCAAATTTTTTTTTAATTTTAAACCAAAGAACTCTAAAAATTGAATGTTATGATCCCACAGACAAATATTATATGAATTAAAAAAATCTACATCCACCCATTTATCTGTGGGTGGTGGTCGCAAGGCGCAGCCAGCGCACGTCTAGGATCTTGAAACTTACTGAGTTAGTAGGGGGAGAAAACTTACCTTGTTTCATGTGCGATTTCAATAAATGACGATTATTGCAAACTTCTTAGATAATTTGTATTTAAAGTGTAGTATATTAATTTTTTACAATATTTTTTATAGGAAAAATTAAACATTTATATAATTTTGTTGCTATAAAAACACAATTTAAGGATTAAAGATGTGTTTGTCGTTGCGGTTTCACTAATGAAATCCCTGCCCACACCATAATGCTTCCTCTTCGGAATGAGTGATGTTTTGGGGGTGATTGTGCACCACTTTAATCGTGCCCCTCCTGATTGGATGGATAGACAAACGCAAATTCGAGGCACCTGGGCGTACGGTCCACTCATATGTAATCTTTGGCGTACAGTAGGTGCAGATATCACCATACCAATGGACGCTGTAACAATAGATGCCACACGTGTGGAGGTCGCTCTGCGATCCAACTTGATTAAAATCGCAATATATCGATCTTCCACGGGGTTTGTAACCCTTGGGTGACCGTCTACGGGCCTTCGGACAACTGTCTGTGTGGTTTGGAATTGTTTCCATAAACGTGAAATTAAAGAATGATAAACGCCAAAGAAAAGAGCAACATCTGAGATCGACTGTCCTGCTTCAATGCGCCCCACAGCACGCCAGCTCTCAGAATCTGCCGTTTGTCTTCTGGAAATCATAGAAACACGTATATGTCTTGAAAACAAATTGTATGAAAGTTTTAAACACCTTCTATCAGCTCTTGCAATCAATTTTTTGTAACCCTTCATAAAGCTGGTATCTTATAAGACTGCCCTTTTTGCATATTTCTTGATTTCTTGACATGAAAGTGGGATTGGCTGTTGCCTAACACATTTACATGCTTCTATCTACTTCTGCAGCGATTTGCATCCTCTTCAATTCTGATTGGCTTCCGGAAATTTGCATTTTACTTTCCATGCTTAACTTTTGGAAGTGAGTGTTGTCAAATGACATGTACTAGAAGTGATTGTTTGCAAAATAGATTCTATATTTTGACACGGCTATTATTGTGATTAATACAAATTTTATTAATCATGTTTATAAATAATTATGTGATTCTTACATGGTTCAACCCCAATGTTCCTTATTTATTTAAAAAGATTTGTGACAAAAATTATTTAAATTTTTCTTTCAGATGTGAAAATAGATGCAACAACAGATGGGAAAACAGGTAATAGTCTATTGTGTTTTTATCATGTAGTTTTGCTAATACAGGGTGTATTATAAAAGTAATGAGCATCGTTCCTTTTTTAAAAACTGATTCATTGATTTAATCTGTACAAATCATTAAAACTCTGCAAAATGTGAACCTCGTGCATCAATATGTTTGTGCAGTCATGACTTGAATGTGTGGAAGGCACTCTCAAAGTTCTTTACTGGGATGTCCATTAGGAACTTTTTGATATGGTCTTGAATGTTCTCTACATCTTAATATATCCCTTTCAGCTCTTGCTTCAAGCTAGAGAGTAAAAAAGTCACGAACCAGGTCAGGACTGCAGAGTGACTGGAGAGTCTCTTTGATGTGCTCTAATATTTATCAACAATAAACCTGTATCTGTTGCAATGTTGGAATGAAATTTTATTGAGTTTTTGATGTCACTCCTCATAGAGGGGACACTGCATTTCTATCACTTGAAAATTTCCATTTAAAATAATGAGTTGAAAATTAGCTCTGGTGGAACCAACTTGAAATTAGCAACTTATAGGACATCAAAGAAAACAGAGTGAGCATTGTTTTGTTGCAAGACTTGTGACATTTTCTGAGTTTGGATTTCAACAAGCTTTAATGGCCTGTTGAATCATCTGTAAAATTTTTATCGCATTCTTTCTGAACTGCATGCAGAATTTGTTTGAGTGATTCATATTTCTCTCTTGTAACATGTTATAATGTAAAAAACAAATTTTGTACATAGTGACTTTCTAATACTTTAATTATGTTAAAAGTTCTAATAATGTTAAAAGCAAATTGAGTCCGCTCATGTTTAAAAGATCAAACCTTTACTATTATTTCACACCAGGAAGGAGCACATTGGGTTGCATAGTTGCATAAAAAAACATATTTTTTATTTTTATTGTGTATCCTGTATTTTCTTTATTCATATTTTACATGCATTATAAATAACAATATCAGTGTTTTTGTCAGGAAAAATGGATACACTAATATAATAAAGGTGTTAATTAACATACATAACTGTTTTAAAAAAATTGCCTTGATGAAGAATACAGATTGTTAATGTCTCATTATCTCATCTAAAAAATTTACATCCTTTCCCTCTTTTTGCAATTAATTTTTTTCCGTAAAGTTACATTTATATTTAAAAAAATATTGGGAGCTTTTCAATTGTCAGTGATAAATATCTCATGCATTTAAGATTACAAATTTGCTTTGTGTTAAATAATTTTAGAAGAAAATCAGGCATTACTTAATATTTGACTACTAATTTGAAACTGAAAATCCTTATTCAAGACTTTAAATAACTATTTATTATTTTCAAATCCACTGATTGAGAAATATAAATGTTAATGTTGGTGAAAATATTAAGTTTATGTTTTATCTTTTATGTATGCAATAAATTTTAGGACTCATATTTACTTTATTTGTGATGAAATTGTAGTTTTAAATCATTAGATATTCATTTTTTGCCGGTTAGCCGATAAATATTGAAGATATTTATTATTATTAAGCATAAAATAAGAATAGTTTATTATACAAAAGTTTGATGAAAATTGTTTCCTGTTAAGATGAATGAAGCCATAAATAAAAGTACTAATGAAACTTTCACATATTTATTTACTATTTTTTATTAATTTTATTTATTTACTTATTATTATATTCATATTATTTACATTTATATATTTTAATATTAAAAATAAATGTAAGGGCTTATATTCCTTTTTTGCAAAAATATAGTTTTAAATTGCCAAATAATAATTTTGAAATATTTTTAATTTATTATGTTAGAACATAATTTTTAAGAGTTATTTCATTTTCTATCAATTTGACCATTTAAAAATATGTGAGGAAATATATGTAAATATCTAACTTAATGAAAAATTTTTATTGAACAACTTCTAATACTTATTTCATAAATATTTCCATTTAAGAAATCTAAGATCAGAATTTAGGGCTAATATTATGGAAATATTGTCAGAATTTCAAAAAACTGTTGAAACTTAATTCTTTTAGTTTTGTTAAATGTATTGTAACTTTGTTATGCATTTCAATGAAATTCTTTAGATATTGGCGAGGGTATTGTTTAGTTTAGGCTTTAAACTCTGTTTACAATTTGTTCATAATATGCTTTCTTGATGGTTGCTTGGATCAATGTCATTTGTTAGAGAATTGTTCAGAGCTTCTTCTTTTTCCATTTTGATATTGCTATTTTGTTTCTAAATTGATGCATGTTAGAAAAAGAGGATGTAGAAAAATTTGATGAAGTGTGTTTCAAAATATTGTTGTTCATGCAAACAGAGTAGTAATGAATGAGTGCTTAGGAAGGTAATTAAGCATACTGTGTATGTATATCTTTTTATTTTGGTACTTTTAAACTCTATGATACATCCAAAATTCAAGTTTTTGATTTGTGTAACTAGAGAAATACTAGTGATGTTTGTCGTAAAAATAATTCATTCTAAACAATGCATTTGTTGAATCTCATTTTCTTATTAAGATTCATTATTGGGTACAATATTTTGACGTTATGCATTGTTATGCTGAACTTTTAAATTTATGTATTTAATTTTAAAAGTTTCTTTCTAGTAGCGTAATGACATCTTGCATTGTCTATATTTTACATTGTATACACAATTTCAATGTTTATAATTATGCTATATTTTGCCAAGTTCATTGAAGTAGTTCAAGGAAATAAACTCTAAATTCTCTTAAATTTTATGTTGCAAATGTATGTAAAAAAAACTATCTAATTAGTTTTCCTTAATGAAGCTTGCATTTTAACACTTATGAGCAGACATTCACTATCTATTTTAGCTTCTACTTATCATTCATTATCCAATGTGATATATTAAATATATGTATAAGATTTTTCAAAAAAATTGAATTGTTTTATATCAATAGGCATTTAAATTTACTGCAATAAAAATGATATAAAATGCCTTTATTTACTTTTTATAGATTCAATAATGGATACAGCTACAGATAAAGAAATAGGTAATTTTTGTAGTCTTCTGTTTATAGAATATTTGTATTTTATGACAAATGTTAATTATAACATTTGATATGCAAAGTAAAATGCTCGTGTAAATAGAATATTTATGTATGTGTGTTAGTTAGATAGTGTTAGTTAATTTAATGCTGCTTCTAAAAGAAAATTTCTTAATTTGTTCAAATTGTTTCATGTTTTTTTTTATATAACTAACAGGACTTTAAAACTAGTTTGCTGATTATAATTTTTGTAGTACATCAGGGTTTTTAATTAACACTCTAATTAATTTTCTAAAAATTAATTTTATTTTTGTTTTTACAATTTTTTCCAGATATATTTGAAAGTGCTAAGATTAGTTTATAAAACAACATAAAAGTTATTTTTGTTGAAAATACATAATCAGTATATTAAGATGGGTAAATGGTAATAAAACTAAAGGATTATTTTAGAATTTTAATGTTAATTATAAACCAATTAACAATAAAAGTGGCAGTCACCTGTGTGGTTCAAAATTATGTGGTTCATGGTGGAAGTTGACTACTGTGCAGAATACATCTATGTCCTTCATAGCCCGATTATTTTCTGTCTAATGGTCTTAGCATAGTTATTTGTAATTAATACACATTTCTTTAGAACAACAAAAAGTTTTTTGTCATTTTAAATTTTAATTTCGAATGACTTTGATGTTTTTTAGTAATTAAAATATTATATGAAATAGTTCTTTTCATTTGTTACTTCATAATTGATTATCTAGTATTTTAAGCTAGCACAGAACTTTCAAGTTGCAACATCATTATTAAACTAAAGTTTTTAATGGCTCCTGTTTAAATTTAATTTGCATTTTGAGTTTTTCTAATGGGATATTCATTAACTATATGGAAACTTAATCTAAAGTTTACTATTTTTTTGCTTAAATTTAAATTTTTACTTCATTTATTAAATATTAAGTATTTTTTAAAAAAATGTTTGTGCCAAGAAGATATTATGTTAAAGGATAAGAAATAAAAGTATCTGATTCATCTAAAAATTAATGACTAATATATTTTATGTGTGAAAAGTGAAATATTTAATATTTGTTGAAAATTTATTACATTTATCAGGCTTCTCTGCATAGTTATTTCTGCATTTAAATGTTTATAGTAAGACTAGAGCTTCAGAATTTCCATGTCATGTTCTTCTGCTGCCAGTTCAGTATGTCTAATAGTTACTATATTCCATTAGTACTGATTCTAAAAGTACTGATTGAAGCAAATCTTTATTGTGAGACCGAAGAAAAATGCAGTTTGCCATCCACAAAAGAAGCAATGAATGTTTTCTAAAGAAATTGGGCTGGCTTCTCATCTTCTGCCTACCCTCATATTGCTGTTGCAATTCAAGAATTGAATCAGTTTGGAAAAGAAATATTTAATAGTTCAGACCTTTTTCTTTTTTTAAGTAATTACTTTGAACCTGCTTTTGCAAAGAATTTTAGTAATTTCTTCTTTTTACTAGAAATGAAAGAGTATTGAAAGAACTAAAGAAGAATTGATGAATGCAGTGATTATTTGGTTAAATAGATGGCAACAGAAGAATATAACTTTTGGTCTCTGAAGCCCTTGAACAGTTGCTCTGCATTTTTCAATGTAGGAGTTAATTATGTAGAATAGTCAGAAGCTTCATGCATGTAAAAGATTTTTTGGAATAAATATTTTATTTTTATAACTAAATAGTAATAATTTTTTGGATGATCCTTGTTAGTATGGTTAAAACAAGAGCAGCGAATAAAAAAAAAAATTTTATATCAATCAAATAAATTATTCTAAAATGTACTACTATATTTATCTGCATATATTGTTGTTTGGTGCTATGTTATGGATAAATTAATAACTTAATTACCCTTTTTGCATATCCACTGTGCATTATTTGCCTCAAAGACTTTTCCCAAAAAAAGGAATAAATAAAATAATAATCATATGTAAATGTTGCAAAAGAGAAAACCTCTAGAATTTGCCTTTTTGTTTCGCTATTTTCAATTTTTAATCATACAACAATCTTTATTAGTATTCTCTCTCTCTCTCTCAATTTTTTTCTCTCTCTTTTTTCTCTTCAATAGTGTGCAATCATTGTAATTTTGTATTTTTCAAACATTTAATAGGATTTCTTTATTATTTTCTTTTACTCTTAAAGTTATTAATACTATACAACATATATTAATTTTAATTCATATTTTAATTTGAAATTTCAATTAGTAAAAGTAAGTTATTGTTACATTTAATTGAATATACTTTAATTTCAGATAAATTGCTAAAAAATTTTGTAGAAAGTTCAGGCAGTTTTATTCACTATTTATAAACAAATGCACTGATATTAATTTCTAAATTCTAATTTTAAATAATTGCTTCTTACAATATATTTTAGTTTTATCAAATATTATATTTCATTTTTAAGCATTAATAAAGTTTAATAAATTTTAGAATTTTTATTAATGACTTTTTCCTTGCAGGTGCACAAAAAGATACATCTGTTAATGAGAATATTGGTAATTAAAATTTTATTTGAATGAATATGATATATTTATTTAAATATATTAAAGTCTAAACTGTATTTATAAAGGCTAAAATTGTATTATTTTCCTGATTATTTAATACCATTAATTGTTGAAATTTTGTATGAACATTGAAACTATTTAATTACATTCATTTGTTATAATATTCAATGTAATGTGCTTAGAATTACTTATAAAATATTAAGTAAAAAAATTCATTTTGTAATATTATCTGTTTAATAATACATATACAGCTGCAGTTTGATATATTTTATGTGAATCTTGAATATTCAAAGTACATTGGTATTATTAGATACTTTCATGCAAATATTTACTATTCAATATATTTAAATATATTGATTAACCAATGTATTTTGTTAATAAATAAAGTTAAAGAACTGCATTTATATATACATATTTATTTTTATTTACTTAATTTCTCTGTGAATGTGTTAAGCTGGAAGCTGAGTGATGAGCACTCTAACTTATTATTTTAATAGGATTTAATTTTTACCTTGAGAATGAATCTTTGTAATGGTACAAAATCCATTTTGAATACAGATTCAGACTACTACTACTGTGCAAAATGTGACTAAAGCAACAACCTGATCAAATTTTCGTTGTGTGGCTTGTTTTGACATACATGAGCTTTATTCAATAAATTTGTGGATAATTTCAATTCTGTGTTCCTATCTCAAACAAATTCTCAATATCTAAAGAGATACTTAACAGTGTAAAGCCAAGCCTACTGCTGAATGGCTAGTGCTCTGACCTTCGGTTCAACAGTTTGCGAGTTTGAATCCCACCTTGGGCATGGATGTTTTTAGGGGCTCAGAATCCATTTTAAATTGTAAGTCTCAATTTAATTAGCTTTGTGCACTAAAAACGACCATTGAGTGACAAAATAAAAAAACGTACAGGATGAAACTTCTCAGTGGTGAACTATAGTTCTGCAACTTGGAATCTATCGCATTATCTTGGAAAAGTGAGCAATTGAAAATTTTGCCTATTTTGTGGAACTGTGTGTATAGTTCTTTTGGCTGTGTAATCTTGTATAGTTATAACAGGCTAAAAACAGTGTCATCTTCCTAGAAGGAAATTCATTACCTTGTAGTTTTTTTTATTATATCCATATATTTGGTTGTACATTTCAAGACTGTTAATCCATTATTAAATTTGAATTGAGGCATATTAATGTTGTACTCTTTTCCCATAAATTTTGTTTATTGTAGAAAGATAAGTTGTTTGTATATATATCCTAGATTAATATGAAGCCTAAACACTGGTATATTTTTAAATCTACTGACTGTTGAAATCTTATGTGAAAGGTAAGGGAAAATATTAAAAAATAAATACATTAAAAATAAACATATCTAACATAAACTGATATTAAAACAGCAATTTATGAAAATAAATTATTACTACTAAGAATTCATAAACTTTTTACTAAAAATGTTTTCTATCTTTGTCGCATTTTAAAACTAGTAAAATATTTTCTTGTAGTATAATTTTGGAAAAGGCTCCAAATTTTTAAAGCAAAAAAACTTTGACTTCTGAAATGAGAAACTTTGAAAGTAATATATTTTAATTACTTAAATTATTAATCAATTTCTGGCAGCAATAAGTGATGGAATTTATTATATATATATATTCTCTGTGTGTTGTTTTGTGCATCATATTAGATTTTTACTTTTACAAAATACTGAAACTTTTCAAATATCTAATTGCCAATGTCAAACACATTTCATTTTCAATTCAATGAATTAATTAAAATATGAATATGCACATTTTGTTTATTTGCAATTGAAAGATTATATTGGAAGAATTTCCTATTCATGAAAATTATCTAGATTTCAGGAAGGTGTGAATAATCTTGCTTAGTTTGTCACAAACTTTTTATTGAATTTTTCTCTATAATTTCATTTGCTATTAATGTTCCCATTGGATATTCCCACTTTTTAACATTATAGTTTTAAAAACCTTTATTTATTTTTTCTGCCTTTAAAATGTGTCTACCAATATAATGTGTAAGATTTTTTTTTATATTTATTAATTTCTAGAAAAAGAGAAAACTTATTTTTTCTACTTTTTTAATCTAACTTTTAAAAGAGTACACATATTTGAGAAACTTTTAAGTTTTGAATTTTTTTGTTTGCCATTTCTGACAGCAAGGGAAATAAATTAATAAAATAAATTGCAAACAACAATACGAAGCACAAAGTAGGGAGTCAGCTTGCTCTCTCACTTCCCAATGTCAGTTACAGTGCCATTGACCAGTGAGTGCAGTACATGTATCAATTGTTTTGATTATTGGAGGAATTTCTTATTAGATTTATTGAAAATTATTTCAGCTTCTCAGGAATGAAGGAATAATCTTTAGTTCATCATAAACTTTTCCTGGGCATTTTTTTTTATAAACTTATTTGCTGTTTGTATTCTTGATGTATCTTAGCATTAATTTTTATTTTAAATAGTTTTCAAAATTTTTGTTTATTTTCTTCTGCTGTTAGAATATTTCAACAAACAATGTGCAGTTTTTCAATTTATTGAAAAAAAGAAATATCTGTTTAATATTTTAATCTTCATGTATAAAAAAATATATAAAGTTTACAAAAAAATTTTTTTCCCTTTTTTAAACTTTTTACTAAAAGAATATTTGGACTTACAGAACATGAAAAATTTTCAATTTTATTTAATAGTACTTCTACTTTTGAGAATAAAAATTGACTTGGTAAAATTATTTTTAATTTATTATTTATATTAAAATAATAGAGAATTATTTATTTTTCTGAATTAAATTAAGGGAATTTTTAAATTTTCTTATAAAATATAAAAATCATAATACAAGCAAAGTATTTTATTAATGAAAAAGTATTTAAAAAATTTAGTTTTATCTAATCATCATTATTTGGGTATTATTTAAATTAATAAAATTTTACTGAAATTTAAGAATTCAATAAAATGAAATTTAATATCCTCATACCTTAGTGGTGCAAGTGGCCTATCTAACTTCATAAATAAAGTGGGAGGCCTAAAAAAATAAAGCTAGGTTTATCTTGGATTTGAAACTTGGTACAAAATGCTTTTAGCAAAGGCAATTTGACATCCAAAACCAATTAAGATGTTCTCATCCTCTATTTCAAAGTAAAGAAAAAATAAGCAACATTTTTCATCAACAAATCCCTAACTTTGTGAGGTTTCACACTTCATTTGGAAGTAATCAATGATGGGTAACTTTAACTAAGACTTCATGCAATTTTAATTCATGTAGGTAATTTATATAAGGCTTGAGATACCTTAAAATAGAATGAGATTGATTAAATAAATTGAAGTTATTTTTAGGGTAGCAGATTGAAAATGATTTATTGATGTCTGTACAAACAGCCAGTATTTGTTAATTTTACTGTCTATTCGTGTAATGACACCATAGTTATTCCTGAATTAACTTACATTTGGAATATGTTTATTATTGGCATTTATTATAATTCTGCAATTTCTTTTGTTAAAAATATTATATTTTATAAAATGTTTTCATCATAAAATCATCAAGGGTAATGTCTGAGTTGTTGGCAGTTCCATACATTGTTGGTTCTTGTTTTGATTGCAGGTCACCAAAGTCTTTCAATAATCCTTGTGAACAGCTGTTGTGGGACCAACAAATTTATGGTTTACTATGAAATAACAATACCCGCTATTTCTAATTCCTCAGTATTTTAGGTTTGCCAGCAAATGGAAAAAAATATTTTTTTATGTGTTGTGTTATCTTTATCTGTATGCTAGTATTGCTGCTTGATCTGTGCTTGATGTGACCAAGTAGGTATTCCGACTTGATGTTGTCACCTCTGAATACTCTTTTACATGCCGTAGCATTTAATTTTATGGCTTTTTTTTCTTTCTGTATATTTGAACTCATGATAAACAATTTCTTTTTTGGAAGAAGGAGTAGAATCTGCCTCTATAAAAGCTTAAGTAAAATTTTAAAAAGATAGATTTAACTAAACACTAACAGTTGTTTAATTTTATTTCTACCTCTCTGTTGAAGAGAAATAGAAGTCATTTAAAAAAGTTTAAATTGTGCTATTAGATGGCTTCAGTTACTTTCAGTTTACATCAATAATTTCAGTTTGTGACAGTACGCTTTTTCAATTCATTTCGAATGCTGCAAAAATAAATAAGTATAAAATATTTTAATGTAAAATTATAGTAATATTTGTTTTTACTTGCTAAAAGGGATAAAATAATATAAATTAAGTCTACTTGATTATAATTAAAGATTCAGATGAAATGATTCAGGCAGTTATTGCTATAGTTATTTCGTGTCATATTATAGATTATTATATAGTTTATGAGAAATATGAAATCAGTGCAGATGTTGTTTCTTTACTCATGCATTTTTTTCAGCTCCAAATGAGGCAATTGAAACCAGTAGTGAAAATAACAGTGAGTTTGCATTTTTTCTATCTGCCGTATAATTTATACATAATATTTATACAGTAAAATTTAACAAACAAGAAACTTTGTTTCTCTGGATAAATTTTAGAAATTTTTCAATGGATTATTAG